>LQNK01000421.1:225287-250201 GCA_001586405.1 Phoebis sennae
GGGGGGGGTGTTGATACCGGTGCCTACGGTTCATACCCGCACCCATACATATCTATTTATACTAAAACCTGCATACCCAACGTTACGGCTATGTCATTCACGACATATTTATTAAATAACGCTCATAACTCAGCCGCCTACAGGAGCGTGTTCGATCCGCGCCTCATTAGTATTCGTGTCTAGCCCGCTTATGTAATGTTGTAACATAGTGACATTGGCGATTTAGTAATCTTTGCGATGTTAACGCATGTTCTGTGTAAGGCACACTATCTTGATTTGTACTTACAAGCATTCGCTACTTATGCATTGAAGTACGAAATACTATAGTAAAAAATCGCGTTTAACACATGCATATTTAAGCCAGCAATTGATATGTTAATAAGTTTCACTATTACACTTAATATTTATAATCAAGATTAAAATGCATAAAATCAATAGTTTAAAATAATAAATTCGTCTAAACTTCTAAACTAATATTATGAACAGAAAATATTTGGATTTTTGAATGTATGTTTGTAATATTTTCACATGGAATGTTTCCGACCGATTTCAAAAATTCTTTCAACCAATAGACCATTGCAAAACAGCTAGTAGTAAATAATTCCAATACTAGGAAAGGTGCATCGTAGCAATATTGCGTAATATCTCTAAATGGAACTACACATGTCATAATACGTTATTCATGACCGAGATGACTTTCTTTAGGCATACCACAGTTCAGTTATACAATGATCAATGATTTGCCCATAGTTAAGGCCCATAGAGCACAATGCCGGTGGCCGTACAGATCTCATACCATATATGGCGGCTCATAGAATACTGGTCGACTACAAATGGCCTGAGATCGCCCCTGCAGGCTTCTACTATTTTGGTTTTTCATCCGGTGAAAGTGAAAATATCGGTGGTTGTTTCTTAAAATATTTTATTATTCAGGGTGTATTTAAAAAAATACAGATCAGATTTATTTTAATGTTATACCTGTTCCTATCATTTTTTAATAAAAATAAACAAACAAAATATAACACGAAAACGATAAGCATAAAAGTTAAAAGCTAAAATATGTTCCTATTTTTTGCAAAGATAAAAATCTACGTTCCTTTTCACCTTCAAATGCGACATTCGCAAGCAAACATAGGCGGGTCGACTTGTTTCAGAGCAAGATAAGATTACTTGCTCTATTTCAACATCCGATATTTACACACGGCGTAACCCCTTTATCTCTAATCCTAGTAACAATAAAATACAATTAACTTAATAAACTGAACCGCTTTTGAAGGCATAGCCGCTCGGCATGGCGTGACTACCTCTCTCCTCATAAAGATATTTGAAATCGTGCAATCGATAAGGAGTTATAGCAGTAATCAGTTGTTGCCAAATGTGTAACTAAGCTTTGATATGGATTACTTACCTCTAAAGGCAGCGGCTGAGACGACAATTCACTCCAGGGACGCAATAGAGCACGTTCACTGTCGGCCTCCTTGGCAGCGAAGCTAACTCCATATCTTCTGTATAGTGCGAGTTCATACAGCCTACGCCACGGAATGCCGTCAGGTTTCTTCTTCCTGATACTTCCTCGTAGCGACGGTGAGCGAACAAACGTGTCATTTTTGGCCGCCCCACGCCATGGAGGTTTCGAACCATTGGTGTTATTTTTCCCATTTAATGCACCACCAGAAGCTTTGCGAACAAGGGGTACTTTCCCATGGATGGGCGCTTTCTTTTTCTCATCTACACTCCCGGGGCTAATGACATCATCTTCATAATTGAAGCCATCTGATTTAACTTGTTCTATTGTTACTGCAGCTGATTTTCTTCCTCTGATACTGCCTCTCGAGGGTGTTCTATTAAATGTGTTTCTCCATTTTTCACCATCCACTTCATCATATAAAGCAACGACAGTATTATCGTCCGCGTATCGCATACGAGCCGTTTTCATTAAAGAAGCTCTTGTATTTTGTGTGAATAGTCTCTCACAGGGATCAGTAGATTTTGTTTCAGGGCGATTTTTAAATGTGGTTTCCGAGTCAGAGTCACTATGTCCATCATACGAACTGGTACTGTTGCTAAAACTTTTCGTAAATGAGCCGTTTTTGGAAACACTACCGCCATTTTTAGTTGGATCTTGTATTTCTATGATACAATCATTTCGAAATGATTTTCTTGAGTGCAAGCTTGTGTTCGAGTCAGATTTTACAAGAGGATTGATCTTATGATCGATACACCCATGGGCGTGTGCTTTGCCTGTGCAATGCCTGTGAATCTTCGCTAGAGCGGCCAGCGTCTTGGTTCCATTGGGCGACACTTCATCACCACTTCGAAGCGATTGCTCGAACGGTCCTTGTATATGAAACATTTTTAATGCCACTGCGTTACTGTTCTCATGCGGGCATTTCAATGCACTTTTGACATTTTGCGAGGTTAAAGTTCATTTTCTATCAATCTGATTGATCGTGACAGTTATAGTACGCTGCGTAATAACGTTTGTATTAGTTAAGTGTAGATCGGCGAATAAAAAATACTTCAAGAAGTTTTATTACTAAGTAATAAAATATATGGTTATTGTGTATTACTGATATTATAGTTAATTATCAGTAATTTTATGCATTCGCTTGGAAACAATAACTTGGTATGAAGGTTAAATATTTATGGCCTATTAAAAAGATAATTGTGTATTATAATCATCAGCATGTATTTTATAATAAGAGAAAAACACGTAATAATATCGCAATACGAATGAGCGTCAGATTAAGGTGACTAAAAGTCTGCCTTCGCATTTGTTATGCCACGCCGCAAGAATCGTAAACACGTTCCCATATTTATGTTGCATAATTCGTCTTATTTATTATAATTCATTACTAGTTACGATTGTATCTTATTATTTTAACATTTACTGAGAAGCTAATACGTTTACTTCCACAGAAGTGAATAGTTTGCATACAATAAAATGTCAATTTAAAGTTTATTTGCAACTGGATATGATCTATTATCTTTGGCGCATCTGTTGATTAGCATAAGGTACGCACTACGGCATTTGAACAATGAATGTTATTTAGCAGGAATGTTGGCCAGTTTGCGGTTTAATCTTCCTTTCTGTCGTCGGAGAGATTGTTAATTTAGTTATCACGTTATCAATGTTTGAGGTGCTGTTATCAGCGCTAACTCGCATCTGACCGTGGGAATGAGGCTCCGCTCTCTAACATGTCGATTTTATTCATTGGTAATAATGACTTCAATCAATTTTTTCGAACTAAAGACAGAACTTTATTTTTTTCAACTGATAACTCTTTTCCAGTCTTATAATTTGGAGACCAGTATCTGATCCATCGGAATTAAGTAAGTGAACTTCTACATTATTATCGTTAATTTGTTTCTATATTCAGTTTCGGAAAATAAATCTAAATATACGTTCAGAATAATTCCATACAACCTTTAGGTTTAAACAAGATAACGAAGTGAAAACATAGCTCAGAATAAACAAAACCCTACCAAACATCCAAAACCACTTAACATTAAACTTTAATAAAAAAACTTAAAAGCGTTCATACAAGTTTATCTTTAGCCAAACGCTTTCCACGTTGAGAGTAAATAAAGTCATACATGCGTTACCCAACTGAATGCAAATTGCTCTAGCGACATAGATCGCAGCTGTTTGATAATATTCAAATTGTTACTCAATGTTTTTACTACTACACTAGACATACTCGTTATAATTGGGGAGGAAAAGTCGTTGATGACCAATATTATAGTGAATTCCAATTTAGTCTATATAATTTGTAAGTTTTGACCGTGTAATTGATCAATTTTAGTTTAAGAGCATTTTTTTACATTTTTTTTTTATTTTTACGTTCTTTTACACGCCTAGTCGAGATTTTTTCACGTGTCCATCAGTAAATGTACATAGAAAACATCTTGGCTACATATTACTAGCGTTGTAAGCAGTAACCACTGAATCTGTGAGTCGATTAAAATAATAACATATCTAATTGTAATGATCATTGAATATGCAAGGTATGTTTCATTACCACAATAATCATATTTATGGAATTATTGTAATCCAACATGGCATTATAATTCAAGCAATAATAGTATTGTTATCAATAACATTGCTTTGGCTAAACTTAAATAATATATCACTGAAGTACAATAGTAGTAAAAATCAGTATTTGCTTATTTCATATTTCGATAAATGATTCTGAAATAAACATATTTTTTTTAATCAGCCACAAGGTTCCTGTGATTCGCGCATTGAAACAATCAAACTCTTGAGAGCTTATTACTATTATAGATTTCAAAATATTTCAACCGGTAGTCAAGATAGTGGATGTCGTATACAGTTTTAAAGAAAGCAAAATCATTATGAGTAATATTTTTTATATTGACAAACAATTTCTTTTAGAAAGGGTTAAAAAAGAAGGATAGCATATCTAAAATATACCAACTTCTCCACTTTTCACTACGAATCATATCAACAATTTAATGCATTCAAAACAAAGCCAATTAGACAATGGTAATCAAGCATAAAGAACACTGCGACCTAAATACTTACCATCTACGTACTATACGTGAATACTTAAAGCTTCACATGCAATGTTATTTGTACTATTTACCCCGCATTTAGTAGTAATTATAGACTGCATCGAGACTCAAAGCCCTTTGTTGTGTCTTTGATACATACCAGTGTTAAAATACTTTAATTCTACTTGTTTTTTTATCAAGACCTGTATTACTAACGTTAAATTATATTAAAAAAATAATAAAGCTTAATCTAGAGAATTTATACATAATTCATTATAGACAATACAAAATTCGTAGAAGGTGATTCTTTTATTATTTACACCTGACAAAGAAAAATCTAGAAAAAATCCATTATAATATTTAATACTAGCTGGGCCCCAATCCCGTGGGGATATCGGGATGATCGTCAATCATAAATGGGCTCTCTAACACTAAAAAAAATTCTCGAATCGGACCAGTAATTTCTGAGATTAGCGTGTTCAAGCAAACAAACACTTCAGCTTTACGATATTAGTATAGATTCATATGTAAAAGGGACATTAAAGCCCAATCAGTGAACGTTAAAATAATATTGATAACGTTAAAATCATGGGAGCTTTCTACAAAATGAAACGATGGGAACAGTCGGCCATACCTTCCGACAACGGAAGCACGGAACCCCAACGACATATAAAACATCTTAATCACGATTATAGACCGATTCATTAGTTATTGCAACTATTTATGCAGTTAGGAAACATCACATACAGTTAAAATATAACTTGTATATAACCCGTTTTCGACTCGCATCTAGGGTTATCACTCACGCGTCTTTAAAACTGATTACTTTCTTTCGAGTAATTGTTATTTACTTTGTAGACTTTCAATACATCATTTTAGACGAATTACCTAGAATACGAAGAATTCAAGACGTACATAATGTTTAAGGGGAACTCTGCTTTTCTACTCATTCTAACGTGTGATAACTATCTATACCAATATAGAAAAATAGATTTATTCAAAAACCACAAAGAATCGGACATAAATAATCACTTAATTGCACACAAGTAAAAATTTGGCGTTGAAAGGAAAACTGCTCAGCGTATGCTGCTCCTACGTTAATCGCAGCGCTGATTTTCAGCGGCACCCAATGGCATAATGCCGATTGGAGAGGTTAGAAATAGAATACAGAAATAGATAATTATAAATTGATTATATAGCTGAAATGTTGTTTTATTTATTTTAACGCGCTAATCTCAGGAACTAGCAGTCCGATTTAAAAAATCTATTTGTGTTGGACCATTAATGAAAGCATTATGGAACTATTAAAATAAAAGTTGGCAGCCCTACTAGCCAAGTAGGTGAATTGGACAAGTTTCGTTTTGTCAATTGCTGATCGGTAAACATTTGAATTAATGGATAATTTTATTAATGATTTTCCTAAGCCGTATTGATGATGTTGAGGCAGACGTGCCCATCTCGATCATTAGCCCGTGTATTTGTGTGTTGTACAATTATTTATTCAAATTCATTTAAATTATTGATATTGCGTTAATGTTACATCGTTATAGGTGAGGTATTGCATCTTAACTATTTTTTATGTATGTTTAATTGGCAAATATGTAGCTCTGATTTAAAAAGCTTTTCTAATAAATGTATTTTGTTTCTTTCTTTCCTTCTAAATTATTTTCATTTTCGGTTTATTTGCACCTACATACGCTCCGCTTGACTTCTTATCCCGTGGGTATTCCGGAAAAAAGTAGAATGTGTTAGGTATTCTGGATTCATATCATTCATATGTAAACCAAGTTTCATCCAAATCCGTCCAAAATTGTATTCGTAAAAGAGTTATAAACCTACGTCCATCTATTCTCACTAACTTTTGCATTTAAAATATTAGTGGGATAGGACATAAGATTGAATTCTTGTATTTAAATTCACACCGTCTGTAACGAATAATAACAAATCTTAACCGCTAATTACATAAAAAACGAATCAACCACAATACACTGACATATGATCCATACCGCAATGCGCCAAAACGCACAAGATCAAGGTAGCCGATATCATTACTCATCATAACAATTATATAATTATAATTATACTTATCTGAATGTGTATACTATCGTTAAATAAGAAACAAAACCACAATACAGTGAAACACGACCCGCACCGCGATGCGCCGAAACGCACAAGATCAAGGTAACCGGTATCATTACTTTTCATAACAATTATATAATTATAATTATACGTAACTGAATGTGTATACTATCGTTAAATAAGAAACAAAACCACAATACAGTGAAACACGACCCGCACCGCGATGCGCCGAAACGCACAAGATCAAGGTAACCGGTATCATTACTTTTCATAACAATTATATAATTATAATTATACTTATCTGAATGTGTATACTATCGTTAAATAAGAAACAAAACCACAATGAAACACGACTCGCACCGCGATGCGCCGAAACGCACAAGATCAAGGTAGCCGATATCATTACTCTTGATTACAATTACGTAATTATAATTACCTGAATGTCTATACTATGATTAAATCCTACAAATTTTTATATTTTTTCCTTTATTGCAATATAGGAAAAATAACAACACATTGTACACAGTAAAAAGAAATGTACATAAGGTTCTCTTAATGTCTTCAGCAATCTCCGCCAGGCAACCTTTTACGGTACGGGATGGGAATCACAAGCTTGATAAGCAAAACAAACAAGAAAGCAGGTCATATAAATGAAATTTTGGATGTTTCGATATGGGTCAATCACGCCGCAACTACTGAACGGGTTTTGATGAAATTTCATATCCGAATAGGCAAGCTGAAATAGTTGATAGAATATCCTTTTTGATCAACAAACCCCAAATTCACCACAAACGAAGCTACGGACAGCACCAAGTAAGAAATAAAACCTAAAATTTTCAAGATCAAGGTGACCGGTAGCATTACTCTTGATTACAATTACGTAATTATAATTTATCACCTTATGACGGTAAGGCACTTCTTATCTTGTGACGTTATTTTCGTAACGAATGCGCAGAGTATTACGAAAATAAAGTGTAACAACTTTATGAATATTTGTCTCCTATTCATCGACCTTACGCGAAAAATCAATGAAGAAAATAATCATTTGGACAGTACAAAACTATATATTATTATTTTTTATTATATTTTCAAACAAAAGATCCGAAAGTAAAAATATCGCATATATTTAGCTTCCGCCTCTATAATAATTATATGACGTCTTTATTAAAACATCCGCAAAAAAGACAATCAAACAGCTTTATTATTTACAATTGCAGATCCAACAAAAAATATATATCATTCTATAATTATAGTCAGATGCGACCACATCAGACCTTTACGTACAATTAGCGTGTTACTCACTGCCATATATTTCATACATTTACTCTTTATTCTTGAGAAATGTGTTATACAAATTGTCCTCGACGGAACAAATTATGAACATTTTACATACGGAAATAACCAAGATACTAAATTCAATTCTAAACAGTAACCTACGAAATAAATAGACATTTAAAACGCCATAAGATAATACAAGTAATTGACACCAATTAAATTCAGAAATACACATTTTTAATTGGTTAAATTACTCTTAAAATGATAAGCATTCCTTGATACTTTGAAATTATTGCTTTCCGAATACTAAAATTAGAGGACAGGTATAGGACCTTCGACGGACACGTTCTTAAAGAAATAAAAAAACATTCAACTAATGTATTCAACCGTCGATACGAGAGGAATAATTAATATTTATCATGTGTCAAAAAAATAATTAAAAAAATATCCTAATACGTATTAAATATGTATGTATTATCAAAGTAACAAACAAATTAGATATTTAAATCTCTTACCCTATCAACATTAGTTATATTTATTTTTAGTACACAATAATAATACACAAAGTTGAAACACGAACAAACAACATTTTTCTTCTACTAACTGTAACCAAACTGCACGATCAAATTAAATTAAGACACGACACAATTAACACTCGTTAAGTGACAAAATAAATTATGTGTTGACACGATCCTCGACTGTATTGGACATTTGCTCAGCTAAAGGGAATCTTTTTTACTTTCAGTTCATTTCCTTCGCGCGTTCTCGGTAATTCTAATAAAAGGAAACGTTGGGACGACTTCAGGTAACTCTATATTAATACATCATTAAGAGAAAAAATTGTTTATTCTGTCGTAATTTTGAATTTAGAAGTGTGAAATTGTATCCGTTTCGGATTAATCTAAAACGCCTTCGCATCTTTAAAACGAATACACTGTATTAAAATTAAGCGTATATTCAGATTAACGTTAGATTATACATTATCGTCAACATAAATATTAAATATCATTACAACTTCAAGTTCTTATTAGAAAACAAAATTATATTCAAACGGTCAATATGGATCTAATCATTAGTAAATAATAACGATCATGTTATAAATAGTCAAGGTAGTGATGATATTCGTGAAGACATGTAAACTGATATATATACTTAAGTAACACATACATTCGGTTTGCGTAGTTCTACAAATGTGTAACATTTATTAACGAAACAAGATATTTGAAATTGTACTCAGAGGACACAAATGAATCTCATCAGTATTACAAAGCAACGGTCTTGAAGTGGCAATGAGACTGTCATCGAAACCGATATAGACGTTTAACTAACACGAATTGGTTTGGAATGTGTTGTTTAACTGGAAGTAAAGAACGCTTTGTAACAATAAGATATAGAAATTGGTATGGAGCGATCATGTTAATAACGTTGAGATTGTCGTCAAAACTGATATAGACATTCAAGTAACACGCATTGCTTTGGTATGCGTTGTTCTCCCTGATGCAAAAAAGACTAAATTGGCGGTAATGGATTATTTATACTGTAACTAAATTTAAGTGCTCCTCCTATAGCATTAATAATTTAAACGGTTATAAATGCACTCAAATTTTAACAGCAAAGAATAAGTTTCCGACCTTTCGGAGCTCTTTAATCAACTGATTTCAATTCTCTTCCCCATACTTACATTGGCATTTTCTTGAGTACAAACAAAATTAAGTATGTTATACCACAGCTTGTCTCTAAGGTATTTCAAATTATTATAACACAAAACCAATGTTAAACAATTTTCCTGGCCTACGAGAACTATTAGCTAAATTGAATCTCAAGCGATAACAACAATTTATTACACTATAATACCAACAAACGCTAGTTATTTCGCGTTTATGGTTCACATATATGTCAGCCTCATTACCGTCGCTGGTAAAATTTGCTAAATTGTTTTATAATACCTCTACCATTTTGCATTTAATACGTAGATTATAAAACCCGTTAATTATTTGAGATCGCAATCCGTTTTACGCAAACCCTATTACCGTAACCTATATAATATAATGGTGGAATCAATTATATTATTACACCATTATTACGCTGTCAGTGTACTGACGCAAATAATGCAAACATCAATCAAACTGAAATGTCAACAATTGTTACATTCGTTTGTTTTACACCCGATGTTAATAATCAATCCTAATACATAAAACGCAACCATAGACTGATCTAGCAATCCACTTTTCAAAGAAGTGGTTATTGACAAGCTATTCCCCAGAAATCATCAATAACTAATCAAAAGATTGGTTAATCTCAATTTCAATGAATAAGCGAATTACATTTTAAAAAGTTCCATAGTTTTTATGGCAATATTTCAGTAGCATAGCTCAAATAACATCACTTGCAATTTCTCTTTATTTTGTTCATTAACTATTTCTTGACCATTATTTGTTAAATACATGTATATTAGACTATTTAAATTCAAAATACGATTAAATCGTGTCACCTTTATCGTTTTAGAACGCCATAATTTATATAAACCATTAAAACCGAACTACATATTAAATGTTTAGCCATAATAGCGATAAACATTCGGTATACAATATTAACGACGTATTAAAATAAAAGTAAAACTACGTCAAACAAATGAAAATTTTAAAATCGAACACGTCCAAAAATCAATTTCATCGCCTTGAAGCAATAAAAGACTAATCCTTCCACGTAATTCCAACCTCACAAATGCCATATACGTTTCCAAGAAGACACTCTGAGATATCATATTAATATTCTAGCGGAGTGCGTCGTGATATTCACGACTATACAAAGCCCAAGAGCAAGCGCTAAGGATACAGTGATTTACATTAAAACAGCATCGGTTGGCACGATCGACGTGACAAATTCAACACAAGGAGGGGTTGACAGTTCAGAACATTACAGGAAGTTGAAGTTCGCTATTGTTTCTGTGAGTGAACAATAATTGTAAAGGCAATTGAAAATAAACTCGCAATCGATTGCTATTGAAAGGTAAGGATTGGTGCGAATATACATAGACTAATAGAACACAAGACGATGTTAACAATAAGGGACAATTCAAAACATGCTAGAAAAAAATCCAATGTTTTTATAGATTTTATTTAAATCATTAATATCGAAATACAGTTAGTATTTAAGACGGTATTGGTTCTGTTCCTAAACAATATGGATACAGTGATTTACATTAAAACAGCATCGATTGGCACACGTGACTTATTGGGTGGACAAAATGTAGAAAATTCAAATCAGGAAAAGTAGGAAATATGTTAGAATGAAAAAATAGAAACCGCTTTTGTTGATCTCGTTAAAATTAATATAGAAAAACACAGTTTGAAATAAAGTAGACTATCAATATTTGTCTGTACTTCTATTAAAGGATATAGATACAGTAATTTACATCAAAACAGTATCGGTTGGCACGATCAACGTGACTAATCGAACACAAGGAGGTATTGACAATAATGGACAGTGCAAAACATTTAAGTCAGAAAATATATTAGAAATGCGAGTTTAATCATTTATTTTCGACATAGTATTCGGTTTTATATCGATATTTATCTAATTGCTAGCTGTGCCGCGGTTTCAGGTGCCTATATCTTCCGTTCCATGGGATTTCCGGGATAAAGACTATCATATGTCCATTCTCGGTTTTCGCGTATTTAAACAAAACTTTATCCTAATCGGTTCAGGGGTTTAAGCGTGAAAAAAAGACAGACAGACGCATATTAGTATGGAAGTGTGGTTTCATAGAACTATTCGTGTCCCACTACTTAGCCAAGGCCTTCATTTTCTCTTTCACTGACTTCAAACCTTAACTAGCTACACATAAGAAGGCTAAAAATATTATTAACGTCTAACGATTCAGACTAGAAGCCAATTTAGACTTTAAACTATTAAAGATCCATCACACTTAGAGCATTACTGGGTAATACCAAAGTTAGACTTATGTATTATTAAATTTAAGATTAGTCTTATTACAAAACACAAAACTTTATGATTCCTTGTATTTTTCTAATAATCTTAATAAATTTTCTAGTCGTTTCAATAATTATTTCCGTCATTTGAAATTTACATAAACCGCTATAAAGATTCACAAAGAGAATATTCTTAAATTCGCGTCAAAGCATCAGTCATAGATCATTATGCATAAGATGCAAATATGGAATGGAATAAGGAAAACACATTAGCCTTATATGATTGTATGCAAGATTAAATACTCGAAATCCGCATTCAGTAAAGTGCTAAGCGTCCACATATCGTACCCATCGGATTCATTATTTGTATTGAAAATGCGATCCGTACAATGCAGATCAGTGGGCGCATCTGTTCATATTCTTCATTGTTTTATGTTACAGCAGGCAAACGGAACCCGAACAGCAGGTTCACCTAATAAGTGACTAACCGCAGCCCATCTACAACATCAAAGGGTCGCAGATGCCTTGCCGGTTTGAAGGAAGGAGCCCCTTATGTATTTTAGGAATACGCCGCTATAGAGTGAGGAATTAATGATGGGAAATCGTAAGAGGAATACAACAGGATAGGATGGGAATACAGGCCTCATCCTCTAGCTCTCAACGTACGAAAGTGTAATACTGCATCACACCGATCCTCTATGCTGGAGGTTGGCAATTTCACCGGTGCGAACTTTGATAATCGTGCAATGTCCCGCTCCCTCTTTTAAAATGACAATGATGCTTACGAAGCTCCTAAATGTCCGAATACATTATAATTATAGCATGACACTTAAGGACTCCTTATAGTTGAATATCGTTTCATTATTTCGACATAAACTATCTCTTATTATTTCATGCTTCCTTGCCGAGGATGACAAACACATCTATTACTTAATAATAATCACCAAATAAATGCTTCTTTTCTAACACAATCTTTAAAATTCATACATCCTACGAAAGCCTACAGTACTCAATCAACGTGCGTATTAAGTTACGAATAGATGAGCAATAGAAAGTCATTTCTTTGCATACATATGGGTTTATAATATCAAAATATTATTTAGATATTAGCAGAAAGTGAAAACAAAGCGCCCCCGCGCCGCCCACTGGAGTTTTTAAACACTGACACATCAGTTCACGGCTACTTCGCTAACATCATAATCGACATTTGAATGCATTTAAATTTACGTTAACTTTATATACACTAACTAGCTGTGCTTCCCGGTTTTACCCGCGTTTAGAGCCCGTTCCCGTGAGATTTTCGGAATTAAAAGTATCCTTTGTCCTTCTCTTAAGCTATCTCTCTACGTTTCTGGCGAATCAGTCAAGCAGATTTCGAGTTGTAACTGTTGTAAACCATCTACAATATACATATTTTATTCTAAGATACGCATCTTAGTATTAAATTAAATTTTGTACAAAAGAGAAAAAGACAATGTCGACATTCAGTTTATTTTTGTGTCTAACCGATCTTTGTACATAAAATCATTGATTCGACCTTTGTTTTCCGAAAGTCACATTAACATCATATTTGTTAAGTTTTATAACAACCAAAACAAAACACGAGTAGTTGCTTTAAAATGCGATATTTAAGTACGCGTAGGTCGCATTTGAGTTCAGTGAAATTTGAGCAAACAAACCTAGAAAAACGTTCCTTATCTAAGTGCCCACACCGAACCCTGCTATTTGCTCGCTTGAGTGCTGCAATACTGTTTAATAAAACATATTGGAAATCATTAAACATCAATAAGCTTTGGCGAACTTTCGGTATCTGGCTATTGCACAAACGTATCAAATAAAATACATTATAAATCAATATCTTATACGTTTTTAATTAATAAACCGGCTTATCCTACTATTTTTTTCTATGAAACTGTAGTATTATAAAAGCGAAAGTTTGTGAGAATGGATGCATAGACGTACGTTTCTTACTTTTTCTCGCAAGAACTACTGAACCGATTGTGATGAAACTTAGTAAACACATAAGTATGGATCCAGAGTAACACATAGGCTGCTTTAAATTCCGGAATTCCCAAGGAATAGAAGTTACGCGATAGCAACCCCGGGGCATAGCTAGTTTCAAAATGATAGTGGTGCAGAAATTACAAAGAATTAGGTCGACGAATTCTTCTCAAACCGTTTATAACTTACGCATACCACCGGATTACATACCACAATCCCTTCAAAGGGCCCAATGAATTTCACCATAAAAAATCTATTATTCAAACTGCATATGCATTCGTATGCGTTCCACTCCGCTTCCTTAGTCAATCCCGACGTGGTTACGAAAATAGTTCCCGGCGCATCGGTTAATTCCGATCCCTTTTATAGACGCACAATTATGGAATTGAGATTCCTGGACTGGATTCCAGCACTAATGCTGTTTGCTTTAAGTGTTTTGTTCGGGCATTGTCTGGTGTAATTTGGTATGCGATTTTTCGGGCAAGTAATTTTGAGAGTCGTGGTTAGCGGTGTAGTATGGGAGTTGTGAGTTTGTGTTACTGCGGAGGGCACAGAAAGAAAATGTTTCTACCAAATGTTTGTTGGCTTTTTGATGATCGATGAATACCAAATGAAACCAATAGCTTTAAGCCCTCGTTTATGTTATGCCTTAGTTTAGGACAGCAATAAAATCAGCTAAAAAAATAAATAGAGGAATAAGAAATAAATATAGTTCGTTTCTCTTCTTCTCTTCTTTCAATTAACGAATGAATTCAGTATTATGAAATTTAGGAGGAGTAGGACAGTTTGAATACTAATATCGCTTGCGATGGTTCCTTTCAGTAAAACAGTTTTCAAATAAAAAAAAAAGATATTTTGTTCCTAAAATAATAGACTAATATTTTCAGTCACTTTAAAGAATAATATAAAGTGGGGTTGTACAATGTTTATAATCGTAGACTATTGTCTTACTTAACATGTTAATTCATATTTATGGTTTTTCAAAGTCAAAGTCATTTATTTGCAAAAATATATTTTTTGCATAGATGATAAACATTTTCCTATCTAACTTCACTCATTTTATATTATCTGAGTTCCTTTTTGTCTCGTCCTCGATAACAATATTTTACAGAAAATATAAAATTTATAATAGATGTTCGCCTATACATTTTAGTATGTCTACAAAATGATTGATTATATCATCGAGATTTAAAGATCAAGTTCTAGGATCAGATAATTTATCATGTTACCGAACAAAATCGACAAGCGAGCTCAATCGAACCGCTTATTTATGCAACATCATCAAATTCTTTGCACTAAAAATTGCATACAGTGCGCTGTTAATATTAATCAAAGATATATCAATCTGATACTATCTGGACCGAAAGCACAGTAAGCAAAAGCTGTCAAAGCCGACAGATAATTTAATCGCCGATCTACACGGAATTATTCGAATCAACCACGCATTAAATTCACTGAACTTCACTAGCACTCACATACATCGTAATGAAATAATCGATTTCTTGTTTTGTATAATCGTTTTTTTATCGGAATGATCGAGTCGCGAGCGTGCGCGTGCGTTTGGGGCGCGGCGCGGTTTTCAACTGTTTAGCATCGGCGGAGTGTTTACGAACCATTAAAGTTTGAAGGTGTGCGGCCTTTTCTAATCATTGTGACAATATTGCGTAGAGATATTCGAGTATCTGTCGTAGGGTTTTTTGTTACGCATCCATTTCCTGAACCTTGACAAATTTTACATAATACACTTAACATAAGTCTAAAATTGTAATGCGTCTGTAATTGCATTCAAGCACTGAGAAAATTTTGGAGGCATAATATTAAGTTACGTATTGGCACGAACATAAAATAGCTATTAATTTTAACTACAAGCACGGGTCAACGTTAATAGAATTCGCGTTTTTAAAATTAAAATTACTAGTATTTCATCATCTTACATAAACAAGTACAAACGATAACCATAAATGTGTAGAACAAAATAATTTACTATGTGTGGCTAGGTCGTAAATAATAAAAGATATCCTTAGCATCGCCTTGGGCTGATGAAGTTCAACCGCTTCCATACTAAACAAAATACTTTACTACCGTTTTTTGAACGCATATTTTATTTACTTTTTATGCATTATAAAAGTAATTCATGATAACATCGTTTAGTCCATTTTCAAGTTAGATATTTTATGAAATGCATTTTGTGATTTATGAAAGAATAATCGATCAAAATTAAAAAAAAAACGAATTTCTCAATTAACTAGACACAAGCCAGAAAATTGATTTTTCCTTCATAAATGATAGCAATATCACATTACTTTGAATCGCAAAAATTAAGATTCACGTAAAGTAATATCTGTACATTGTACATCATGTAGTGTAAGTAAACATTATTATTTCTATCCTGTCATTGAACATTGCGATAACGCTTTAATTCGATATTATTTAAAAAAAATATCACTATTTTTGGACTTATTTCAAAAGTTCTCCTATTAACAAAATCAATTTATCAAATATACTACTAAAATATGACCTTACGGACATTTGAAAAGTCAATCAAGATCAGTACAACAAAATAGAATCAATTTGCAGCAACACGACTCAATAAAACAATTGGATATGTCAATCGTGCATCCAATGCCCGGTAGACAATACAATAGGATAGCCATTTACTTTCTATTTACTATATTTTTTGGATATTCAGACATTATAAAAGAACTTTAAAAAACCGTACTATTCATAACTTAAGTCCTTCTAAAATGTTCTTCTCAATAATAACGAGACAGTTATTCGCAATAATTCGCATACCTAACATACCCTTAATATAACCGATACTATGAGTTCTCACAACGCACAGGGTCCCAAACACCTATTCAGAGACGATACTTGAGTCACGGTATGTTATTTGGCGTTTAGAGTTTGCCTTATTGTTCTTGAATTAAAGACTTGTCATTTAGAAAGCTTGAGAAATGTTTTACTTCGCATAGTATTTTACTTACTTACACAAATATTGTTTGTTTTAAATAATTTTTTGAAATGTCAATCGAGCACTACATGGTAAGCGGTATAAAATACAAAAGGATCACCATTTAGTTTCAATTTACACTGTTTTTATTCTAGTTTCGAGATTCAGAATTGAAATTGGCGACCAAATTTATTGCGTATTTGTATATCGCTTCAAAATGCAATTTGATTTAAAAATTGCATTATTGTATACGAAAACAGCAGCTGTTAGCAAGACAAGTTAATAAAACAATTGGAGATGTCAATCGTGCACCCAGTACGGTAGACAATACAATGAGATCACCATTTAGCTTCGATTAGCGAGAGTAATTTCATCTGTCTCAACTTTAATATAACCTTTACTTGGTGGACTATAATATATGTATTTAGCATAAAGTGGACTGCGGACTAGTTGGATTCATAACTCTTTGCAATAACCCTACGTTTGTGAGGACATATTATGTAAGTGTGTTGTTACTCTTTTACGCAAAAACTACTGAATCGATTGTGATTAAACTTGGTATTCATATAGGTATGAGTCAAGAATAACATAAAGGAATTATAAACATAAAGGATCCCGGAAATCCCACGGGATCAAAAGTTCGATACCTCACCCACGTATCAACAGAAAACAAACCAAAAACAACCATTAACTATATCAATGCACTTATATGTTTCTCGACAAATCGTTCACGCAAATATTGAATAACAAACGGTAGTCACAAGAAAAAGGTTACACAATGTACCTGCGCTATAGACAGACAAGGAAACGCGCAGGAAACCAATTTATACATTAAACAGAAAACAAACCAATAACAACCATTAACTATATCAATGCACTTATATGTTTCTCGACAAATCGCTCACGCAAATATTGAATAACAAACGGTAGCCACAAGAAAGGGGTTACACAATGTACCTACGCTGTAGATAGACGAGGAAACGCGCAGGAAACCAATTTATACATTAAACAGAAAACAAACCAATAACAACCATTAACTATATCAATGCACTTATATGTTTCTCGACAAATCGCTCACGCAAATATTGAATAACAAACGGTAGTCACAAGAAAAAGGTTGCACAATGTACCTGCGCTATAGACAGACAAGGAAACGCGCAGGAAACCAATTTATACATTAAACAGAAAACAAACCAATAACAACCATTAACTATATCAATGCACTTATATGTTTCTCGACAAATCGCTCACGCAAATATTGAATAACAAACGGTAGCCACAAGAAAGGGGTTACACAATGTACCTACGCTATAGATAGACGAGGAAACGCGCAGGAAGCCAATTGCACGAATGGCCACGCATTGCACACACCATTTGGTATCACCCTCTGTTACCGTTGTAATGCAGGCTATCGTGTTACGATATCAATTTAAACTCTTAGCAGAAACGACTTTTAAATATAAGCAAAAATGATGTGTAATGATATTAAAACTAGCAATAAGTAAAGTCCCAACTCAATTCTTGACGAGCAAAACGACGTCTCAGTGTTGAATTTGTATGTTTATAATTTATATAGCTGCGTGTGGTACGAAATGAAAGATCTTGATTTATACATTACAACACGAAGTCTAGCTCGGAGCGAGTCACTAGTTATTTAGAGGCAATGTGGTGGTTAGCCTCCTGCGACTCCTCGTCCTCAGACCATGATCGAAAGTCAGAGCGGTCGGTCACTGATCCAACAAGGCGCTCAAACTTAGCGTTAGCTAGTAATTAATACTAGATACCAAATTCATTTTACTGATATTTATATCCCACTTTCTCATTTATATTTTTAGATGCGAAATTATGTCAATTAGGATATTTACATATTCGAAAAATCATTATTAATTTAATCTACATTCGAATTTCAAATAAATGTTGCCGAAAAAATAAATCAATTCCTTAAACTAAAACTGTTACGTAAAGTATATTCTGTTACACATAAATATCAATAACAAAGCGCAGCATACCAGAATAGCATCAAAAGCGGAATAATTTAAGGCGGCGCATTATTTTATCTTCAAAGGTTAACCTGTGCATGGCCGCCTCTCATTAGTTAAGGAGCAATGCGGGGCATTTCGTTAATATGTAGCATTTGTTTGTGGCTTATGGTCAGCGTAAGGTGCACTCTATACGTAGCCTTGCTATATGCTATACCGATTTGCAATGGACGTCTTAAATTCCAGGGTTCCTAGGCGTCTATACGTCGGTATCGGAGTTTTGACCGAGCGAAGTGGTCTCAGAGTCGAGATGTCCGGGTGATTGTATGTTTGTATGTAAATATGAAAAACTTTGTCCAACAATAGCTTGAGTATTGTTTATCAGATCTTAATTGAATTAAATAGGTGAATAGTTTATACAAAAAAAAATGTCCGAGTTCAAAAATGAGCAAAATAGGGAGGGGAGGGATAGGCAGGTAGGAGAGGGGGTCGAATAGGTTAAGGTTTGTCCGAGGACGTCTGGAGTATGGTTTATCTGATATTGATAAAATTTTGTACGCAAATACGTGTGAATTGGACTTTAAACGTGAGCTTAGATTAGCCTTTTTATTATAACGAATTTCCCTCTATAAACTAGAAAGCTAAATAGCTTATATTAATAACTAGTAGTAGATGATTATGATTCGGTTAAAGCACCCAATAGTTCAATCAAAACTTATAGGCGTGACTGAAAAATGCAACTGTATACAAAAACAAAGCTGCTATGTTTCATTATACTTAAATTAAACTTTTTAATCAAAAAGCTATATTTGGTTATATTTTCTGTGTACCAAAGCTTGGGAACGTCTTATCTTATCGTCTGGGAGCTTCGCCAAACATACTTTCTAGGCTGAAAATTTAAAACATAAGCTTACACTATCACTGCGATAACGATTCTCAATGATGAGATAGTATAATAGTTTCAGAAACTACTGATAAGAGAAAATTTACAAAAGGTAAAGCTTACATTCAGTAGTTAAAGTAGCTGTTAAGAAATTTTAGCAGTGTAGTAATTGTGATCTACCTTTCTACTTTTTTATATATTTCCTATTATTGGGTTGGCTGGAAGACATCGCTTTCAAGGTAAGGCCGCCTTTTTATGTGCACTATCACTGTATTGCTTCATCCGTTTTAATTGTATCTCGATGCTGTATATTACATAAATTGATTAATAAATAAATAAAAACTAATTATGGAATCGAGCTACATACAATTAACTATGACATAGTCATACATATAAAACTATAAAATTAAAAATAAGTCTTTAATTTACCCTGACAAATGTAATATCTAGAATCTGTATTAAAAAAAAACAGAGGACAGGATTTAATCTATTTAGCATTAATATTTATATCCGCGCCATCTCACGGGAAATGCTATTAACAAATTTAGTCTTATTTAACGCCACCTATCGGGGAGTAGTAGCATGTTACTTTATGTATATTCTTGGTATAGATGGCGCTTTAACGAATGTACCAACAACAGTAAAACTGACGTTTTTAGATATTTATAACTGACCAATCACAGGACAGATATATGAATGTAAAGATTGCGGTCGTGACGTCGTGCTGCGCAGCGCGACTATTTTCGTTCGTGATAGGTGGCCGACATTTTGTTTTGACGACGCAACGCAAACGAAGCTAGTTTTATTTATCCACGAAATGCCACTTAATGCAGTGGGGTGGACTTCAGAGGAAGATGAAGCGCTCGTTGAATTAGTGCAACCTCATACGTTTCTTTACAATCTCCTGGACCCGTCAAGAAAAAACATTTTGGCCCGAGCATCAACTTGGCAGGAAATAGCTCAGACATTATTGAAACCAGGTAAGGTCATAACCGATTGGTTTGCGTTGTGCTGCGCAACACAACTGCACAGTTTTTAACTAAAATCTAGGATTATTTGTTTACGTTTCAGGCAATATCAGCTGTAATAAATTTTAACTTAAGTGTTTTTTGTTAAAATTTAACATTTTCTGTGTAAATTAAATCAATTTATACGCGCAATGGTCAAAATGAATTCGTTAGTGCTTAAAAAGCTGTGTACTGATATGTTATCACCAAGAACACTAATATTGGTTGATAATGTAAATTGAATGTTTAGTATATGCAATTTAATATCGTACATATAGCAGTAATTATAAAAGTATCGTCGTGAATTTCAGTGGAAGAGTGCAAAAAGCGTTGGCGAGGTCTCCGCGATGGTTACATGAGGAGCAAACGTATGGGCACCATGCATAAGACAAAAGCAAGCATTTTTGAGAAACTCCAGTTTCTTGACACCGTCTACGTCGACGGTGTTGAGACGAATGACGAGTCTCTCGAAGATGATGGATCAGAAGAAAAGTACAATAACGAATTGTGCACTGAACAACAAGTAATCACTGATAACCAGGAATATTATGAGGTGGGTAAACAGACATACATATAACTTTACTAGGCCCGTGCTTCGCGTATGTCTATACAAAATTTCATTCTAATCAGTTTATACATGAAGAAGAGACAGACTAACAGACAAGGACTACTTTCACATTTATAATATTTATAGTATAAGTATATAATAAGGATAACAACCATATTAGATCTTCATATTTTATCAGTGTTACAAACATTGCTTTTTTTATATTTTGTAAAAAAACATTTTTAAAATACACAGGTACTATGTATTGACTAATTTTATAATTTTTCAATTTCAGATAACTCTAGTCGATGGTCCAAAACAAGAAGTAGAAAATAAGCTATTCATAAAAAATATTCCCAAAACTGTAAATCTACAACAAGTATTAACGGAGGAGCCTCCCAAAAAGATCGGAAGGAAGAATGCGGGAAGAAAAAAATCCATACCAATGCCTAGAAATGTCACGCCAATTAAAATATTACCTAAACCAATAGTCTTGAATGAACCAAGAATACTTAAATATATAGAAGAACCAAAAACACCAGAACAGAGGTCACAAGTCATAGACAAACTTATTGAAAAAATACTCAAAGAAAACACAAACGAAATTGATGTTTTCTTCAGAAGTATGGCGGCTAGTGTTAAAAAATTACAACCTAATTTAATTCCAAAGGTAAAAATGGAAGTTTGTAATGTTATCGCAAAATATGAAATGCAGAGTTTTGACAAGCAAGTGCAGAATAATTAAAATATTTTAAAAATATTATTAGAGGATTGTCCCTTGAACAAATATTGTTATTTTCTATTAGATTTATGTTGTCTATGTCAGGAGGAAAAAAATTAAGTTCTTCCATGATAAAAAGACTATTTCTTATTGACAATATTATTAATATGTTAATTGATATAAGAGGATGTAAAGAACTTTTGTTATTATTAAATAGTATTATAAAGTTTTACAATTTGTCTCCATTACCACAGATTTCATTTCCTATCATAACTGACACTATTTATTTCAATCATAAAATATTTAATATTGTCTTATCTATTGATGTCTCTCATAGCGGATAAATCATACCCCAGAGTTTAAACTAAATGTATAATACTCATAGCTCTAAAAATATTGAAGACTAAATAAATTTATAATAACAGACCTTTATAGATAGATATCAGATAGATATTAAATAGAATGTGTTGAAACAACAAAACAATTATAATTATAACTACATAACTGGAATTTGGCCTCTGATATTCTTAAAGTAAATATTGTTAAAACATTTGTGACACACACAGCTGTCTACTGTAAGTAGCATTTAATTCTGCTATATGTAGAGTAAAGTGGCATAAGGCAGACTCTTATAATAAACAATTAGTTTTCTACGATATAATTTCAAAAAAAGTAACTGCATTTTTTTTGGATTGATACATTAAAATCATGATCAAAACATAAAAAGCAAGTATTCCACGACAATGAATAGCTTTATTCCTAACTAAAATAAACACGAACGTAGTGCAGAGCTTCACGTGTCAAAAAATTAAAACAGTTAATCGTTTTGCGCAGGGCAAAGGAAGCCCCATTCGTGACGTGCGAGGATCGTCTCCTGTCTAGACTGGGAGCTCGGTTCGATTCTTTCGTAATTTCCTTCGAAGGGCACCCGACGACCTTACGATTTATAAACATTTATGTATAGGTAATGGGTGTGCATTCGCGTACCTATCGGTTTTCAATGCGACGCGACGTATCTATGTACCGGTACTTCAGTTACCTTCGATTATGCGTTATCTCACAATAATATGTATATTATAGAGTACTTTATACCCGTGGCTTCGCTTGCCTTAAATCTCATTTAAATTGATGGTCTGTTTCTAATAGACATCCTATCACCTAATAATAATTTTAATCATTTTAAATTTAGCTAATAGACTATCTGTGCACGAGATATAATCAAAATCCATACTTTCATTTCATAATATTAGTTAATGTACGATATAAATCCATTGAATTTAAACAAACTATTTACAATCTCTTTGTAATTTCGGTTGAGATAAACATCGAAATTACTACTCTAATTTAAAATTTGTTCAAAAGCACAAGATTACATTACTCACAGTGCAAGCTTTAAATAATTACAATTTTAATTTTTTTTCTTTCTAAAACACGAGATGCACCAGAAGATATAAAATATTTTTAAAACCTGTTTATCTAGTAGATGAAATCACATGTCGACTGCGGTGATTTAAAATTTTTGTACAATTTACGAGTTAGCCATGAAACAGATCCATTCTAAACGTCGTATTTAAAAAATATCTAACGAGCCATACTTTATCATACGAGTTTGTCAATTGAGGTCGAATATTTGACCAAAATTTAATGAAGCTGAAATCGTTTGAAATGAAAAACAATTTAGTTTCAAATAACAATTTTTGAAATTAGAACAAGTTTAGATTGAGGACACACGGTTGTCTATGCTAGTTTAATTAAAAAAGTTATGTTTTAAACTAGATATTGATTCTAAGCTAACTAGAATAAAATTAGACTAGTTAAAATTATTTTAAAAACTTAAAACAACATATTATGCAAAAGGTGCCAACCTCAACGTATAACCCCAGAACATTTGTACTTCGTGTATTAAATGAAACGGTAACAATTTAATAGAAACGAATTAATAGCCTTTTTTTCATAAAGGTGCATCTGTTTAAGCATGTTTATTTAACGTGACGACAACATTTCCTGACATATACAGATAAATAACAAATTATTTCCTTACATACAATTAATTTTTTTAAATCCGTATTATTCAAGAACCCCATCAAAACCGTTTCCAGATATCAAAGTAACATTTCAAAGAATCCACCTAGGTTTTAGCTGAACGCGTTTCTTAACAATATGCTCTATTATAATTGTGTAAAGAGTAAAATCGCTTGCATGCTAATAACAATATGCGGTAATGTATGAGGGCTCGTCTCCCAGTCTCCCTACGAGTGGATCCATTGAAAGGCACACGCGGAATAGTGTCGACGTTAACAAGCTCCTTACTGAAATGTCCTGAGTATATCAAACATAACCATAGCTAGAGACTATAGAGGCATACTACACACCGGTGCAATGCTAACACGGTTGCAATTTTATATTCCGAGCTAGGACCATTTACGAAAAAAGACATAAGACAGCTTTTTTTCCTTGTAATCCTACGGGAAATGGATATACGCGGGTGAAATTGCTAGTATTAAATATAATAGCTAGTATTAAATATAATTGAGAAGTTTATTTCGATATTTGTACCTTTCTAAATTTTCTTAACTCTTTAACCAAAAAAAAAATACTTCCTCCTAACCGAATTCCGGCCACGGCCGCCAATCTCTACCGAGATCAGCCAACTGCGCGGGATATATTATAGTCTTTAACCAATAATATAAACAAATATAACTCTTTAACCAAAGTAACTATACTTACGAAGTTACATGGCCCTAATTTATTACGTGAATCTAATCTCACAGGCCCCTATTTTTATATCTATTAAAAATTAAACAGCACACAAAATTAATTTATTAGCTCACAAAACGAAAAAAAATTAAACTAAATTGTATTTTTAAGCTTACAATTTGATTACTCCCAGTGTATTTGCGGTTCACTTAATCTAATTTCCAATTATTTGACCCCTGCGAGTTCTATTTCATTCAATTAATAGTGACCACAAGCCCAACCCCCTGACCACGTTAAAATCGTATCTTTATGGTGTGGTGATTAAAGT
>LQNK01000421.1:250535-277577 GCA_001586405.1 Phoebis sennae
CCTAACCGAATTCCGGCCACGGCCGCCAATCTCTACCGAGATCAGCCAACTGCGCGGGATATATTATAGTCTTTAACCAATAATATAAACAAATATAACTCTTTAACCAAAGTAACTATACTTACGAAGTTACATGGCCCTAATTTATTACGTGAATCTAATCTCACAGGCCCATATTTTTATATTAAAAATTAAACAGCACACAAAATTAATTTATTAGCTCACAAAACGAAATAAAATTAAACTAAATTGTATTTTTAAGCTTACAATTTGATTACTCCCAGTGTATTTGCGGTTCATTTAATCTAATTTCCAATTATTTGACCCCTGCGAGTTCTATTTCATTCAATTAATAGTGACCACAAGCCCAACCCCCTGACCACGTTAAAATCGTATCTTTATGGTGTGGTGATTAAAGTTCAGCCCAAATCGAAGTGAAAATTTATGATAAACTGAAGACATAAGAGACGGTCAGGTTAGTATCTTTATACAGCTCCGAATATATGAAAAAGAAGCATTTTACAATCACTATAATCAGTTTTATTCCATACTAGCTGTGCCTCACAGTTTCACCCACGTATATTTCCCGTTCTTGTGGGATTTCCGGAATAAAAACTCCAAAAAAAGGATATAGATCATTCCTCGACTTTCAAGCAATCTCTGTACTCCCTCAAAATCGGTCCTGTAGTTTCGGAGCCTATTCAATACAAACAAATATATACAAATATACGCGGGAAAAAACTAATTATTTAGTCCAATTATATGTGTAAAATATTTTAAATCATAAACACACGGTTTTCATAAACTAGGGTGTACATCTTTAAAAATTACAAATATAATGCTATAATATTGCAGTTCTACCTAAAATCTTGTGAAACAATTTCAAGTTTTTAATATGTAAGAAACGCGATACTATCAACAAATCTCACTACCCCACTCTACTTATACATCTTTGTTTATGAGTAACTTTAACCGAAAACGCAGTTACTCGACCTAAATGGTAAATATCTCGTGTGCATTGGTACGCGTTAAATAACCATTATAATGTACCGACAATTAATTGCCATTCATTGTAATTCAATGAGAAATTGATTTAAATAAATCAAGCATTAGCTTGTTGAGAAACAACAGAAGGGCTGACTTCGTGAGACTGTCACTGACAGTAGTTATGATTTCTAAAAATTATTTATTATTTGCAAAGACGTATATTTTACATCTGTATTATCGGTAAAGTCAGTGCCTTTGTCTATTTTCAATTTAACAAGATTTTACACCGACTTTGTATAGATTTCAACAAAAATGAAATAAAAGTTATTTTCTACTTTTTAGAGCGAGGAAGTCGGTTCTATTTTTTGGCGAAAATTTTTATTCTTTACTTACACAATTATAGTTTGTGAATACGGGTGGTAAACTTCTGTTTAACCGTTCATAAGAGACACTAATTTAGTGTGGCTACCTCGCTATGTATTTCAAAAAATATAAGTATGACTATTTATTTGTTCCAATAAAAAACCAACGGCGTTATATTCTTTCAAAAAATAGCTCAAATCCCCATCAATGTAATCATACATACATAAATAATTAAAAGACACACAGACAATAAATATAGAACCACCTACATAATCGCTTACATTGTTTAACGTAAAACTAATTATATTGCAAACTTACCACTGTACAAACCGCATGATCCGCAATTAACCATAATTATGGCCATAACAAATTATAATTTATAGACAAATACATGTACAGTCTGATATGGTATGCAATATGATATGCAGTTATTCCGAGTTAATTATTAATCATTAGCCTTGCACTGGATTGTTATTAGTACCTATTTATTAGGTCACGGATGATATGTGTATTGTAAGTTTGTTTCTATGACAAACGACAACCAAGTTCACTATTATTGATTACTAGATGTTCCGTGCAGTTCTGGTCCCGTAGCATAATATTATATTATGTCACTTATGAATGAATGAAACATTCTTCATTGTACACCATACCTTTATTGTATGCCCAGTTTCTATAAAAATAAGACGAGTTGTTTTACTTATGAGCAGTACAATATCCTACTAAGCGTAAGTCTAAAACGTATCTATTATAAACGTGGCGTTAACATAACTACCAAAACTTGGTTCCGATTGTTTGATTATAACCGCTCGTTAATGAAAATGAATTGTATCTGTTATACTATAACGTTCCGTCGTTTATAGGAACCGGACCTTAGTGAAGATGCAACTTTAGAATGGTGAAAGAGTTTTTAAAATCGGTCCAGTAGTTTTTGTGTGAAAATATTACACACAAAATGCATTCTCTATGTGAAGGTAAACCGGCATTTTCTATGCATTTCTGTCTTTGTATTTCTTTTACCCTCAACAAACAATTCTGCATTCTTCATCTTCCATTTTGCGACTTTTTCATTGGTAGAAGCCATCTTTCATCCTTAACATCGTAAAACCCGCATACACTTTTTTGTCATGAAGAAATAAGTTTATACTCGAACAGATTAAATATAATGCAATAGCACTTTACGTGTCTATGTTATGCCTATTTTGCATCATACACGCGATTTCATCAAGAGGTTACATTCTAATTAATATTTAGAACTACCCGTAGTAAAACATAATGTTCCATGTTCATTAGTTCCATTCGTACATAGCAAAAACAGTATGCATACTGCATCGTGTTGCAATTAAGACACCTGTGATAACAAAGGCACAACTAATAGACGTAGTTTAAAATATTTTCCTGCTCCTCATTCACTTTCAAAGAACTTTCCAGAACTATTCTACAGCTATCATCAGTTCTTCCCCACCTTGGTATTATTTATACAGTGCGATTTTTTAAAATAGGTTTTCAGTGTCAAATCCTAAACTATGATATTTTACCGATCGATAAATTATTAAGAAAAACTTCTTTCAAAACAATGTTCTAGGCCGTTCGTTGAGAAAATACCTTATTTTTTTAAATTTATTTCAAAGATTGTATGAAATATAACAGAGCGCTGCAATGTTCATCAAAGTCTGTTGAGCTTCGGGATGTATATGTATCCACGTAATTTAAGTCACTTTTTTCTGATGAAGGGGCATATAAATCGTTATTATTAGTCACTTACCTGAGTACTCGTAAACCTTCGACTGCCGGACCTACTGAGCGTGCCTCCCCTCACGTTGCTGTCAGAGAGTTCCACTTCCACACCGCCGTCTGCGGCCCTCCTGCGAGATAGCTCGCATAATTCCGCTATTGGTTGCACCTGTTGGAAATATTGTGTGAATATCTGCATTTTATTATGGTTGTCTATCACCATACGTTCTTCAAGTAGAATTTATATCGAGGACTTTTTATCACTTTGGACCAAATTGACATGACACCCTCATGACATAATTGTTTTACGTAATATTGTTCAAGCCTACAACCAATTAAATATAATAGTTTTTGCATTCCTAATTCCCAAGGATTAGAATGTATTATTGTAATGTACATGCAATTAAATAGGTTTTTAGTATTCTCCCAATGTATTACGTTTGTCTTTAAATATATTAAAAATAAATAGATATTTATTCCATTTAAAAGTCTTTAGACAAGTATTTCTTACGCTTTACTGATTTTATTTTCATGAACTCACAATTTCTTATCAAATGTATCTTACATTTTCCGGATAGAATTATAATAGACGCATTTAAGGCCAAAGTAATTATAATCAGTTATGGATATAAATCATTCGACATTACAATAACAATGAGAAATTTTTGTGTACTGTTATTTCCTGTAACGGTTAACGTTTGGGTTAATTTGGCCACAACATTAATGTAATGGAAGTGTGTACATAATAACGGATAGAATTGTTAAATATATTGTTTACAATACATCTGCTATCACACGTTACGTCATAACTGTATTTACCTTGTTAGGGTTTAAACTAATTAACATGAGCTTATTTATCGTTCAATACATTGAAGGCCTCGCGTAATGTTAACTAATTCTTTTTAATATTACTATGTATAAGTGTATACTTACTTTATGTTAATACTTTTAAATATTATTTATTTGCTATAACTCACCTTTACTGTAACAGAGTCTTGACTGCTTTTAATGAGATCGATTACTTCTTCTCTACTTTTTCCCTCGACATTTACTCCATTGACTTCAATAAGTCTATCGCCAGGCAGAAGTCCCGTCTCACTGGCACCCGGATACGACCCTGGCTCAGCAAGAATTACAGCTTTATGGGTCAGTTTGCTAACCATTATATTGCCATTACATTTACTGTCACCGTTGACCATGGAATTCTCATCGATACCTCCCAATTCCTTCATGTCTCCACAAAACACCCGGTCTTGGATCATTGCTCTTCGCAAACTAAAACCAAAGTCATTTCTTGGCGCTTTTTGACGCTGTATTGTTAAAACCCTGGGTTTAGGCAGTTGTAGAGGCGTCAAAGCAGGCAATGGTAAGTAGACGTCATCAAATGTATTAGTCCTAGACCACCGGTGAAATCCCTGCGATTCCCCGACGGGTGATGTAGAAAACGGAGGAGTAGCAAACGAAGAGTTCGTTGTAGTATCAGTAAGAGAATCAGCACTAGGTGAGGTAGAAGTCACGCCAAGCGAGCTATTACCATTCGTTCTTGGCAAATCATCCATATCTTGCCTGGTTATAGACGGATTCGCATTGTTTTTGTAATTTTTATACTGATTTTCAACAGGGCTATGTATGACCTTTTTTGTAAAATTCTGTACTTGTTGCATGTCATCGCTAGACGATGTGCTCTTTGATGGCGGGATACCATATGAAATGACTTCATTTTGTTGAGTGTTCCGCGCCAGTACATTGGAATCTTGGCCATTGATGTAATCAACAGTGTCTGTATTTGGGACATTACTCTCTTGAGAATTAGAGCTCGTATTGCTCAAACGTGGGCCTTTAAGAATTCCCCGTTTGGGCGGACGCGGTGGAATGGGAGGTAGATTTGGTGCTTGCCGAGGACTACTATTAGCGTTGTTGGGATTGTTCAGAGAATTTAGAGAGGTTTCTGAACTGTCAGATTGTAAAACACCCTCTCTTTTATTCCAGGTATGTGTAGTGGGATAACCGGGTGACAAATGATTATTTTCGTCGCTAAGGTTGGAATTTGATCCTGAGGTATTTATTATGGGGTAATTAGAATAATTGGAATCGTGTTCAAGGTGTGCAAACAATGACGCGGTATAGTCAGCTGTAATGCCTGAGGGTAGTTTTTCCTTCTCTTTGCGCCGACCCCGAAGCTTTAGAGATCGTCGAACCTGCAACAAACAAGAAAAATCCTTGATAAATAAAGCAATGACAAAATACAGTCCAGTGAGCATAAAGGTCAAATTGTTATACGTTCGGATAGTTTGCGGTTGCAAATAAAATCAAGTATTTAATATCAATAGAATTTAATCGCTGTCGCGTCTATAATAATAAGAATTACTTTATAAAGTAAGTGTTATTATTATACTCGTACAAACATCTACGTTTTTTTCTTGATTTATGGATTTTATTTGAAAGTCGAAAATTAAAAACGTCCAAACTCCAAACCCAGAACGCGCAATTCTCAGATTAAGTCTAAAAGCTAACTGAATTTGAAAAGATCAGCCAAGAGGTTTATTCAATATGATAATGAAATCCACATTCATTTCAGATGACATGATAAATTTGAGCCTGCCATCACAAAAACTGGCATACCGAACATGCGAGAGAACGAATTAAAATTGCAATGGTAATGAAAGTGTAAACATAAATTAAACTTGTTCTGACATAACGTTAGCGATATTATGTATCTTTAAATTAGCTATACGACACAGAGTAAAAAATGGAATAAAACATTTAGATATTAATTAATTATTCATGAAACTACGAGTCGATATTAATCATATGTTGAACTTTGGATCGTACTCTCTAAATTATATAATAAATCTTATACTAAAAATATTGCATTTTAAGCGTAGTCATACTAGTATAATAAATGTATAAATATAATAGAATAACACATACATTAAAGTAAAATATAAAAAATATTGAAACATGTAAAATATTGACTAAAGTCCACAATTGTCACTCAAAGTTGTGTTTTAAATACTTCGTAAGAATCATATTATTATCTCTGAATTAACAAAATTAGACTTATGCGGCGGCAAAGAGCTATTAAATTAATTTCTCTATCTTTGTTTACGATTTTCTCCCAGACTGACTTTCACTAACCGGTGATTAATTTAATGAATTTATTTTAATTCTACCTGCACAACATGCTGTTGAAAACATTTGAATATTTAAGAAAATGTTCCGGGATGCTTCCTGATTTTTCTTTCCTTAAAATTCATTAAAACTATGAAATACGTATACGTATTATGTATATTACGGTCAATTAAGAAGATGTGAAATTATTATCCCCGATCGATAAGGAACCTATTTGAAATATATTTGTATACTGTCGAACTTACGTGAAAAATACTCTACAAGATTAAAAGGCGATAAACAGCTAGTTAAACACTTTGATGTTCAAAGGTAAACATAACATCGTAACCTTGGATCAAGTACTATCGAAACACCGTGTCGTACTCGAACCAAATGATTGACAGTCAATTAAAGCTTACTGAGGCTAACCGTATGATACAATAAGCCAAAACATTCACCTATAATCCGTCACGACTTACGAAACACCATTAATTGATTGACTACGCACATTCCAATCACAACGCTATAAAATCAACTGAAGCGAATATAAAAACGTACCAGCGCCCCGAGATGCAATCCAATCAACTTGAAGCCATTACGTTGAACATGAACAGAATCACCCATAACTGATCGCAAAACCGCACGCGACCTACTTGTTGAGACTCGCGTGTTTATTACAAACTCATTCAGTAATCATGTTGACATAAACAAAGCGAGTCAACAAAATAAACACTGGAGACAGTTATGAGATCGTTATTTTATCAACACCTATTAAAGTTGATATAAATTATTCAGAAGAGATCACAGATTTAAATAAGTGAGACAAATTAATAGAGCGGAAGTGTCTGATGAAAATGAGAAATTACGCGAGTTAAATGTACATAGAAGTAACAATTTTCTTGTTCTAACGTCGTAAGATGATGCTAGTTACACTATAAACGAGATGAGAGATTAGGTAATCTTATGCCGTGTCTACCACTTGAGGCATACGTGTAAAAATGTGAACGTGTCTAGTGACCGCGAGTACGTGCGTAGTGACCCTTGAATGTTAACACTCGTTATTTTAGTGAGGCTCGTTAGCCTATACCAAGCAAGTCTATAGGGTAGCTTGGTATGAACAAACGAAGTTAAGGTTTGAACTTCAATTTCCATCAATCCAAAAATTGTAATTTGTACGGGAGGCTACATTATTGACGTAGGATACTTTTTCTGAACATTTTCTTTGTCCATACTATTAAGTAATGAAATTAAATCGGCGAAAATCTGTAGAGACAATAAAAATTAGGCTATGTACTTTCTCGGGTTTCGAACTATGTCTGTACAAAATTTCATCCAAATCACAGACAGACTGAATGAAATTTTGGCATTTATAATAATAGAAAGGATAAGGATTAGGATATTCTTACCTCCTCCAGTCTCAACGGCTCTTCCAGTCCAGCCGCTATTCGCTCCCGTTTCTCCCTCTCTTTCCGTTCCTTCTTCTCTCGCTTTCTCCTCTCTTTCTCGCCATCCCGTTCCTCATAGCTCCCGGAGTCGCCGCTCGCTAGAACGGTCGACTTCTTGATGAAGTTAAACATGATGGAATGTATCTGAAGCAAAAAGAAATGCAAATAAATAATTGCAAAGTACAAAAATGTTATTAAGTATAGTTAGGTTAAATTACTTTAACAGAAAAATTATGTGAATATTATGAGTTATCGCTAAGTGTATTGTTAAGTTAGTTTGCTAAATCGTTCTACCTAGTTATGAATTCCTCACACACATATCTGAAGAAATTGTTTAATTATGTACTAAATAAGAGTCCATTCTGTGTTTACAGTAATGACTAATGACTAAGTATGAATATTAATTAAAAGCACCTCCCAACATCCTATATAAAAGTCCTACATTTTCATGTCCTACAATTAACAACTTAGTTAGGCTCGTGTTCCTTACTACCACAATTTTAAACGAGAAACAAAGCCCGGGCATTGTTTTTAAAAGTCTCATTTACGGTAACTCATAACCTGACAAGTTTACTGCAACTGCGGAGGTTTTATTTACGTCGCATCCGCTTTTATATTTGTCCCAGTGCAGTGCAATCCGCTTTGCAAAACTTTACCGGATCAGCTCACTTTTATTTTTAAGCCTGGCCAATGTTCATAATTGAGTACGATTCATCATGTTTTTCTTTGTAAGTAATTATATTTCTGAAATAATATTAACGCAGCGAAACCGCAGGAACGGGTTTTAATTTTTTCGCTAATTTTATGCTAGGCTCTAGATTTCAACATTTAATTATTGTTATCCTTAAAGTTTCGTTTCATTAATTTAAAAAAATAATCAACGAATGCAGGAATAAAAATATGGAGTTCGTTTTCAAAAATATAAATATCTAAATATGCAAATTTAAGTACTATAGTATCAGCGGTCATAGTCAAAAATTAGGCACTAGCACAATCGTCTCTAAGCAAGTAAAAGTCAATTGCAGCAATTTTTCCCATCAAATCTATAAATGCAGCAAACTTTAAAACGTACTCAATAACAGATTTCGAGTCCCTTTAACTATTTCATTCATAATTATTTGTTAATTCAGACACGATTTTCTTACTTTGCGCTTTTGACAGTATGTTGGCCAAAAATAACGTTAAACGTTCACAAAATATTTTTTTTTTTGGATTAATATCTGAACAAATATCTGACTTTCATTTTAATATTTAAGAGCTATTTAATTCAAAATGAAAGTCACGCACGAACCTTGCTCTATATACGCCTGTTGGATTATCATCGTGTAATACGCTTACGACAAACAATTACTTGGACGACATACAGTACAACTGTAATCCATTATTCACTGGACACGCTGTACGTGCCACGATGACAATAACCATACCGTTACTAGCTAGAAACGATACGGCTCCATCCGAACTAACTGTCCCCACATTCAACTATACTATGTGCCTTGAATTAAACAGCCGCCGGCATGCAAATCGACGCTAAGCTATTGTGCAACGGAGGTGTTTATACGCCGAGGCTCAAATACCATCTGGTCACATAAATATATTACATTCAGTCTTCACCCAACCAAACAATAAGCCTTATCGTGCGCTGACTAAAGGCAGAGAGCCTTTATTTGGCAATCTTTCTTCCGACGCAAACAATGTGCCATTTTTTAGCTACCGGCCAATCTTTACGGCACGTTTTATATTGGCAAGCTTCCAAAAAGTTGATCATTACATATTTCAAAGGACTCGCAGCGAGAAATCATTAGTGTAATAAAAAGTGGTACGGGCCAAAGAGTAGCTCGATGAATTTTACAGACCTTTTTTCAATCCGGATAAAAGTCTTAACGAGTTTACAAAAAGAACAAAAAGTGGGGCTTCGTTAGCTTGAATCACCGAGCTTAGCTAGGCTGAAGCTAATCCTTTTCAAATAAAAGCGCGCGTAAAGCAAATAATTAGTAAGAGAAAAAATTTGGCTTTAGCACAGAATAAACGTGTGTGCTTCCTTTTTATTTAAGTAATCGAGTCACGTTGAGACCTATTTCAGCAATTCTCCTTAGTACCACTTAAAATATATTTAATATTCAACCAATAGTTATGTGATATTCGATTAAAGGGTAATAATCTGTACCTAACAACGAATTTAGGATTTTATTTAAACAAATTTATTATTCTAGCTTAGGATTTGACTTTCCGCACTTTTTTACTTGCCTATTCGAGTCGTACGTATATGCGGTTATATAATATACGGTTGTGCATATATTTCAAAACAATTTAAATAAGACAACTGCAGTACAGTAACGCATCTCCATGCGTTACCGTATGCTATGCCTCTGGCTTAAAATATAAAACTCCACGAAGTCATCGACCTATCTCCACCAAAACATTACATCAAACCCATATATGGCTTAAACTATTACACATGTAAAATAGTTTAAGACAAACGTGTCCGGTATGATAATGTGTCAGTGGGCGCTGGGCATCGACCCGAATACCTCACGGTCCAGACTCGATGACGCCTGCCGCCTTGATGACTCCTCGGATCCTAATTAATTCACGCTTCTGAGTGAGACTGATTAGATATTAATCAAACAAGAAAAGAAACAAACAATTTATTTCACTTAAATTGATTATCAGAAAGAACAAATAATAAAAATATATTGGTTATAATTATTGTAGAACTGCAAATTTAGGCAGCAATATTTGGACAAAACTTCGACTCGGTTTTTTCCATGTCAATATTTATTTCAAAATGCAGCATAATATTTGATAATCCGGAAAATGAAACTTAATAATAATTTAAGAGAACTAATTCATATGAGAATACTATCTTTCGAATTATCAATTCCACAGTTAAAACACTCACATAAATACTAAGAAGTAACTGTGGGCTAATAGAACATAGAATAATTGGATAGCTTATCAATAACAATTTCATTATAATCGAATAGATTTATTAGAAAATTGGAGATATCGACGCATCTAGTCTGACACTAGCAAGACCTCGTAACCTTTCAACTGTTGAAACCAGTTTTCGTAATATTTCAATGCTATGGGTCACAGTTCAGTTCAAAACATATAGATGTTTAGCGATTGATAATAACAACAGTTATTAATTAGTATAATTTTTGTAATATACAGATGCTACAACAATATTCACAAATGCATTGCATAAAGCAAAGCATGAAATGGATATTAGCTCTGAGAACAAGATATATGTTTAAAGTTCATTCATGTAGTGCGACTCAGAGATTGCAGAAATCAAAGATGAGAAGACAGATACAGAATGATTTATGAGTCTTGACTAATGTAAGCTCAGAAAAGAAATTTTTCATACATGATAAGATCGAAAGATTACATATAACATAGATGCAAAATCTAAAATTTTAATGAAACTCGACGACTAGATTATTTTATCTTTTTAATCTAGTCAGGCATTTGACCTGTATCCCACGACCTGACTGATGTGGAGTGGCGATGCGAGCGATGTAGCACGCTTGTTCCAAATGAATTATAATAAAAGGGCATTGTCATACACTCTTTACTATAACTTCAACAATAAAGTCGCTTTTCACTGTCTGCCCCTATGGGCAGACAGTGCTATCGTTCTAGGTCTTTACTACTCAAAAGATTGTGATACGGTGTTTGATAGATGTTGTGATTTAAGAGAAATAATTATATTTATATAACATGTTTAATCGTGTCTCTAGTATATTAAAAAATCTGTAAAATATGTTAACAATTTTTACAAAGTCTCTAACTATTTCGGTTAGATACAGCAGGTCATCTGTGATAACTACTCAGTAAAAATACAACAGATTAAACGGCACTAACCTAATAAATCATCTAGATCCTAATTGGAGGTCGTATTGTCATATACGAAGCCTTATTGGCAAGGTTAATTGTGTTAGTGTCGGTTCAAACGGGTCGTTGGATAAAAAGGGAGAAATTGTAAAAGATTTAGTACATGATCCATTAGTTTCATTATTTCAGCTTAGAATACAGTGAATAAAGGCACCTAGTGAAGATCGGTTTGAATTAACATGAGCATGCCAAATGTATTAAGCTAATGGGTGTGGCAAAGGCCAAAGATCTATAGGTAAATAAATAAATACGAAGGTGACGATACCTTTCTAAAAGAAGCATACCTAGTTAATGAATCAAAGATTGAGATAAAGTTACATTTTTCCATCATTATTTCCTATAATTTAAAATCCTTAGGATCGATTGAATGGCTTTTGAAGCGGATATTTTTATCTGTTTTAATATCGAATCAATATCGATTGCAATGGTCCTTACCCAAGCAATAAAATAGAGTAAAACTTTTCTTATAACTATTTCACAGCCATTCATTTCCCAACAATACGTTTCCTTACCTAACAGCACTTAATCTAACATAATTTCACAAGCCCCGTCGTAATAAATATGCCGGTAACAAGCCAATTAAGTACAATGTGAATTAATAAAGCAGGGCAGTGACGTCACTGTCATATGGCGCCAAATGCAGTACGTCAATGCAGTGGCCCTCATATACTAATTGTCCGTAGAGATGAATTGGACTGCGTAATCAAAGTAATTGAAAAGATATTGAATGATACGAATGGCGAACTAATCAATAATATAAGTGAAACAAATATAACCAATAGATATTATTTGTTATTCGTTTTTTATGTTAAACTCGTTTGTTCTTTTACTTTTTACTTAACTTTGCCAACTCTGGCACACTAAAGTCATGTGTCGGTATTCATATTTAAAAAGAGATTCGAACTTTCATCTCCTTGTAATAATTTTTTTTTCTCTCAATTTTGTCTACGTGCATCGAAATAAATAGTAACTTTATTGACAGTGTTTATTTATTTCATAAATTAATTGTTTATTGTGTTTATTTATTTTATAAATTAATGGCTGGCTTTTTGATCTGATCTGATATTTGCGTGCTTTATCAATCAACATAAAAAGATTCTCATTTCACAAAAATAGTACACGCTCCGATAAATAAACGCATGTTCAAACCACCCACTCGAAACCAAAAAAGAACTGGTCGTAAAAATAAAACTACACATTTCATCTGTTGATATAAATTGATCACTTTATAAATAGCTGGTGAGTCATTGCACGGCACCGCAGAAAAAACTATCGGCGTACGCTTTTATGATCACAACACAATTGCGATAATCTCAATCAGCCGGTTCGTGTGATTCATTGAAACGCATCTCACATCGCGTACGTGGTTTTGTGAATTAAACATTGTATCGACTATGCTTTATTTTCAGATTTATTTCCTTCAATTTAAATCGATATTTCTAATGTTTTTTACTTTTGGCTGAGATTTGATAATCTTTCGTTTTTGAAATACTATTTTAAGCACTGGTTAATATCCGGCTCGAAGGACCAAACGGAAAATTGATTTAAAATAAAGGTTCATACAAATATAATGCTGAAAATTCATTTTTTCTACGTCTAAATTTAAATTTTCCAGCCAGCAATACTTGTGTCATTTCGCAACTTCAAACTAGGCCGGTTTTAATTACTACCGCTGAAAAATAAAACAACGAGAAATATTGTACTACCGAACAATAAAATTACGTAGTAATATTTTCCATCACTCATAGGCTCAATCTTTTCTAACAAAAGCAAGCTAGAAGAAAAAATACTAATTATAACTTAAGTTTTGAATTCGTGTTTAACGAAACGAAATGTAAATAACACATAATACTACTAACATAATATATTTAAATTTATACAAACTATGTAACATTAAACTGATTTATTTAGCCACTATGTGATAACTTTATACATTCATTCAGTTTTTTTTTTTAATTTTAAACAAGGGAGCTTGAATTCACACAGTCACTTAAATAAACAATGGAAGTCCTTGAACTCTACAATTATAGAAAATTTGAAAATTTAGATATCAATTTTGAATATTTAAATTTTCAATATCACGTTTTTTTTTAATCCCAAACAGAATAGCGCTCATAGTCCATACAAAATATCGATTGGTACAAGTCAGCAGCACAATGACAAGTATTCGGAGCTTAGGTTCCAACTTCTAAACCGAGACAAAGCAGCCCCTGCGAACACAATGCGAAAGTATCGCGCACGCGACATGCCACAATGGATGCGGGTAGGGCTGCCAGTTGCCACTTACAAATTACGGTACATACAAAATAAATCAAAACTTGTAAACCTTGCTTACGATCGAGGCTTAAATTTTAGAAAACGAATTTGGATAAGAATATACGTTGTTCCGAACCATAAATTTATAAATTGCAATTGCCTGCTTATCATTCTAAAAATGATTTATTAAGAATTCTCGAACGAATTGCATATTATTTAAGAAATAAAAAATGAGTACTATTCGAGCGATAATGAGTCAAAAACAGTAATAAAATGTCCATATAGTAGTATTTATAATATTTATCAACAATAAACCACAGATAATTTTAATTTTAATAAAAGTCTATAAATAAGAACAAAAGGTCTATCTTATATTTCAATAAATTAGATCAGGAGGTAAAATCTTCAAGAAGGCTCTTATCAAGTCGATAATTGAACCATACATTCATCTTATAAACATTTTTATATCAGATGACAAATCAATGTAATGTTATAATGAAGCTTATTTTAAGAAAATCCCTTAATTAATGATACAAATATTGAATATTTTCTTATGTTAGATCTGTATTGTATGACTAAATGTGCCCCACATTACATGTAAATATAGTGACAATGAACCATTTCATTTCATTTCAAAAATTAAAACATAAAGTGCCAGCCCTAGACCGGAATGTACGCCGGCCGTAATTACCTCGCAAATGAATACACACTTCCATGTTTGGCAATACGCGTTAAGAGCGCAAAAACATTTCATCTTGCGTTAACTCTCACTATTCAATCAGGGATTAAGCGCTGTTGAAACATTTGTTCTCATAAAGCCTTCCGCGTAAAAAACTTGACAAGTAACGCAAATCTCACGCGAGCTTAATTAAATATTTATGTAAGTTTATACATGTACAAGTGTTTTGTATTAATTAGCATATTGTAATACTTTTGTTAGAAAATAACTCTCAGCTCTTTTTCCTTTAACTTAGGCGATGTTTTTTCAATTTACCTTTTATACATTTGGGACAGTGTTTACCGTTTTATTTCACACACAATATCCCGTGAATATTGTTGTCGGATTGAATCTTGAGTGCTGTGTGAAGAAAAGGGGTCGCGTATTGCGCGCGTAGTACACTCATAGTAAAATCCATAAATTCACTTCTGCGTATACAAGGTCAAAACTCGAAATCCGTTCCGTAAACCCTACCTACATCGTGAGCCTCTATACCTTGAACCCATAATTCACAGAATCCCATCTTCATTCAACCACTTTGGAAACGACATTGCCTACCATAGCATCATTTACTTTTACAATTTACTTTAGCTAGACTAATAATAAAGCAGAAGGGTTAGTTTGTTCGAACGCGCTCATTTCTGAAACTGCTGATTTTAAACAAATCTTTTAATGTTAGATAGACCATTAACCGGGGAAGGCTATGAATCATTATACTACCGAGGCAAAGCCGTGCGGAATTGGTAGTTTTTGATATATCTTTAAGAAAGCATAGTACAATATTTAGTTGCTTACAATAGTAGAAGATAATGAGCCACAAACACATTGTAGCCGAGCTAGCCGCAAGTAACGTAGTGACCTTAACATTCATTATTGACACAGTTGTATGACTCCAGTTGTATTCCACGCCGTGGCTTTTTAACAACCGATTGTCCGTGTACCAAATAAATACTAAGTTTATTTTGAGAGGATTACTAATAAGAGAAACATTATATGAGTCATAGATTATGAATTATCGACTATCTAATATTTACGTTTATTGTATTTAAATGGGTATTGTTTATCTAACAAATAATTCGTTTGAATAATTCAAAACAATGTTGTAATTTCGTGATCACATCAAACAAAAACACCTACAACGTATCAGTTAAACTAAAATATTTACACTGCGTATTGTTTGCAAGCTCTTCACGTACTAAGTAGAGTTCAATCACCTGATTACACAACATCTTGAGATAAATCATCTTCATTCAACGTGTAACGATATCGGTGTAATTGCGTACATATTGACGAGAACAACCTGCTCGTTATGAATGGTAAAACAATCGAATGGACCGAGCTGTATTGTTGAACTGTTTCGTCATTTACATTGTAGGTATGTAATAAATTATTGACAGGAATAGATTCGCAATATTCAATTAAAGATGTACATTATTTAAATTTTCTATTTCTAAAAAATATACAATCTAAATTTTGTGGTTAGAACTGCAAAACTGTTTGTCTATTGATATCCAGTGTCAATAAAAGTACAGATCACAGAAATGTATATTTTTTATGAATATTATTGATTAATGAATGAAAGCTGAAAACATATTAAATCGGGCGAAATACGAAAATACGAGCAAGCAACTCCGGAACTGTACGGAATTGTACGGAAAAGAATTTCTTTCAACAGACAGGCAAAACAAAAACCCCATAACAACCAGGCCACTTTGCTAATTACCAACTGACACAAAATTCGTTCGTATACATGCCATGGCAGGACTTGAATTCAAAAGATACAAGCTCATGTATAATTCTAATCACATTGAGTAAAACTGTCTTCGACACATCGCTGTCGTTGTTTTGAATTTCAATTCGTTATTTCTGTTATGGTATTTAAATACTGATGAGGGTAGAATTATAATTTTAAACTACATATCAAATGTTGTGCGTGACAATAGCGCAAACTTATGATAGCAATAATTTTGCTTCAAAAATCAACAATACAATATAAACATTCACTACTTAACACTAGATAAAACTTAGAACTTATAACCACTGGAACCTGAAAGGAACGAATTACTCCTCCGAACGCAAAGGAGAACGCAAGGGAGAGAGAAGAAGATCACATCGTACTAAAAGACGGACAGAGGATGTTGGAACGAAATTTAAGGAGGATTCTATTGACGCGTTTGTATTAATGATTCCATAAGTAAATGTAATGTAATTTTAATACTTTTTCAATGGCAGGAAGGCAAACGACCTGATGGTGAGTGGAAAACACCACTAGAAATATCTGCGACAATTGGGTATCGATGTTTCGACAGCGTTTAATATTTAGAGGGGTATTTTGTAATGTAAATGGAGAAGGCTCTTTTCCTATTTTGTCGATTGTGAAAATATATTAGTCGTAGATGTTTTTACCAATTTAAAATATTATTCAGTAATATTAAGGCCATTTGAAAACTTAAAACATTTGTAGATTATGTGTGAAGTTATGGATGTCGACTATCCTCTTTTTTGATTTTATTGTCCGTTTTTATTTAGTGTAAAATGTTACTCATTTCAAGTTTAGATTGTAATCAATTACATTTTAAACTACATCAAAACAACATACAGCATCAAAGCTACACTAGCAAGAGTATATTTTTGCAATCTATACTTGACTCCTATCTCCGATGTTGCCATATTATCATTTTCCCATCAGAGAATTGATCAAGATTGACACTCGCGTGTAACTCGATATAGGAAGTCTGCAACTAGATACTAACCTATTACTTCCGTATAGACAAGGTAATTCTATAGTTTATTAAAATTCAAAACATTATCGATAATATTATACATTTGTTAAGTATTAGTTGGATATGAAAACGATCTCGAAATTTCGATTTATAATATTTAGGTCTGCAATATGTTGTTGGTAGATTTTATTTTTCTTTCGGAAGAATTTTCATTCATTTCAGAAAAAAAAATGGTGACGAATCCATTGTAAGTAAATAAGATATTATTTCTATATATATTTATATTTTTTTGTATGCTGTGCCCTGCGGTTTCACCCGAATATATAGTCTGTTTGCGATTCCCGGGATTAAAAGTATTCTATGTCATTCTCCTCAATGGCGAATTGCGGCTTTTGCCAATAGACATACATCACCAATAACAATAAACCAAACAAACATTCATACATCTATTATCTATAGCTAAATAGTCACAGGACGTCCCCAGCTGACCATCGGGCACCGTACCCCGTTAGCTAGGCCGTGCTTCCGCGCGGGGTCATTGTACCAGCTGCTGCGGAAGACAACTTTTGTATGATAACCCTCCCACACAATGGATTATGTACCCTACATACATGCTTACAAGGATTAAATTCTTTCAACGATCCTATCCTGACTTCCTGGTTGAATACTAGAGTTACGTCATACAATTTTATGAATGACCAAGGTACGTGCAATTTCGCCAAAGTCAGCCTACATATACATAGTACCTAACGGACTCTAGAGGTATTTATGTCATTGTAACGGATACGCTCAAAACTCGATTTCGCGAAGAATTCGGCGGCAAAAGTGTACAAAATGTTTGGGTCACTTAAGTAATTTATTGCAAATTAAATATTCATTTGGATAGATAATATCAAGCTTATAAATATTCTACAAAATAGTATGAAGGTAATTTTCTTCCTATATTACAACAAAAATAATATGATATTAAAAAGGTTTCTTTAAGCATTTTCAAATTCTTGAAGAAAAAAAAAGTGAAAATAAAAGTTTTTGTTATTAGATCTTTGGATACTTGAATATTTGGATATCTGTATGTAAATCACGCCTCAACTACTAATCATATTTTGAAGAAACATCGTATATGTACATTAGTTGGATAAGTCAAAAGCTAGTATAATTATAATGTAGAGTGAGCATTGTTTCAGTCACAAGTACCATAAAGTAACGTCAAGGAGGTAACAGATTTGTTTTGAAAGAGACACGTTATTTAATGGATATAACCAACCTCCCCTCGGCATACAGGAGTTAGAGAAAAGGTCGGCCCCAGGCTGAAATAGGGGACACCGGATTACACGTCAGCAGCTTAAGGAATAATACGTGTGGGTTCGAGTATGAACCATAGACACTAGTATGAACGACCCGACAATTACAATTTTAGCAAGGCGTTCATCGGAATTCACGGATAGTAATAATCTACGTACACAATGTCACGCTACCACTGTTTTTATGCAAATAATGAATACGATGTGTACTTCAACGATATGTGGACGCTTTACTATCCTGTCAAAATTAAACAATACAAAACAGTTAAGGAAGAAATGGAAAAAATTGTCAGTGGACTGGTTGATTGATTGAAGAGACCAGTACAGAAAAATAATTATATTCGACGTCAAGTACTAGTAATATTTCGATATTACAAAATTGTTTTCAGAACTAACTGAAGAATTGGCGCCTATACCTATGTAAATGACTCGCTACTTTAAATTTTTAATGGACAAGAAAACTATGTTCTATTTTCTTCTTCATTTGTGTCTATTTCTATAACTTATAACTAGTTTCTGCACGCGCCTTGGATCTTAGCTCACCACTTCATGTTAAATTCAGGTCGATAGCCTATCAGGATACGAAATTTCATTAAAATCCGTTTAATAGTTGGGTCGTAATTGACACACAAACATCCAAACTTCAACATATATAAGGTAGGTCGTTGTGCGTATCTTGTTTTGTAAAAAGTAAATCTATCCATGATCAAGCGCACTGCGCATATCTATCCTAAAATCGCCGGAACTATTGCACTCGAAAGCTTAACGCAACCACTGCAATGCGACATAATCAAATAGTAAAACACCGAACACCGCAGAGTTACGAGATACTTGCATTGTCCACGGCTTTCAGACGAAATTGCCTAACTGTTACGTTGGATTCGATGAAAACATCGCGTGATTTGTATCGAATACAGTAACATTTTACGACACCGTAAGTGGAGTAGCAATCATAGGTAGTAAAGTTGCAAAAGTCGAGATTCCGGGTTCGAGACACATTGAAGATTGTACACATGCAATCTTAGTTCAGCACACTGCGCAACATAACGGCTTGAAGTAATTTAGGTTTAAACGTTTTTCGGTACAACTTTAAAACTAGCAAAGAATAGGGTGAATTTACCAAAGATATGACTTACAAGTAAATTTCAGGCCCCATATTCACAAATGCGAATCCGATCAAAAAGTCTCTAAAATTGGAAGAAGATTCTATAAATTCAACCGATCGGATTTTTGACTATTTTAACTTATTACTAATAACCACAGTTTCACTCGCGTTGCTTCCGATTCCGTAGAAATTCCGGGATAAAAAGTAGACTATGCGTTATTCTGGATCCTTGTTACCCATATGTGTACCAAGTTTCGTCCTAAAACATCCAGTAGTTTTTTCGTAAAAGATTAACGAACATACATCCAAAACGAAAATACTATACTACTAATATTAGTAGAATTTAAGGAAGATTCATCATCATTACATTTTCTATAGAAAAAAACAAAACATTGGTTCATTAGTGCGCCACAAACACACTGTTACATAAGAATTAAACCGCACATCTACCTGTAACCACATTGTGAAGACCGAGGCATCAGATTAAGTCTAAATAAAACTATCGCGGTTTTAAACCTATTCATTTTTATTCAAGTTTACAAACCAACTCCGAGAACATGTTACCCATAAAAAATCTTAACTATTTTCTCATAATATCCTTAGTAAATAAAGGATTACAACTACTAAAACGAATATAAGAAATGAGTATAATAAGTAGTGCCTATTAACGCTATGACGTCAAATGCATAGCTGCATCTGCAAAACAAATGTTTTCATATTAAACGCGAGATTGAATAAATTACGGTATGCGTGGGTTAAAAGCATTTAAATTATATTTGAACTTTGATTGAAGTCTTCGAAGGTTATCTATTGACAGTTTAGAAAGTTATTTAAATTAACGAAATTTATTTAATTATTAAAATCAAGCATTTAAGTTGAAACCTAGCCATATCTAAATTTACTAATATTTTAAATGTGAAAGTTACTATAATGTTACGCTTTCACGGCTGAAGCACTGAGCCGATTGTGATGAAATTGGATATGGAGACAGTTTGAATCCTAGGGAAGGATAATCTACTTTAAAAAAAACTTTTAATTACTAATGCTAGCGTGAGTGGGGCCGTGAAATGTTGGTTACCTAAATATTATGGCTTAGTTTTCAAAATCGTCTAAGAAATCTTACAAAATAATTTTATAAAGGAAAGATCATGATTTCAACGCTTTATCTAGAGTAGTTATAATATAGGTATACGAACGGAAATGAGGACAATACACACCTTAGTCCTTCCACTGAATTTGAATGACGGTACACTGAGTCATTATGCACTTTCGTTTTAAACAGGAAAGGATTGACTTATTTTAGCGTACTAATTCATACTGAAATATTTATATAAACAAATAAAGGAATTATACGCACAAATATAGGCCCGACATTTGTATAATTTAGAGCATGGTAAGCCTACTGAGACTAATTAAACTTATTATTTTATCGATCGACACTAAATTCAAATATACAATTTAACGGTCGTCAGACTTCGTCCATGAAAACTCTGTAATGATTAGTACTATTTTTTCATCTCACTATTTGAAATCAATTCGATGCAATTAAAAAGTAATGTCAATATACGATTTACCGGTCGACATTGCAATTTCGCGAGTAGGCCGACCCGGCGCGCCGGAATCGATATAACCCTCCGCCCGGACTAAATTATGTTTTCGAATGAAAAGACGTCGCAGCTTAGAAGCTTAAGAAATTCAGGTATATGAGTTTTTTTTACATATGTGCTAGCCATTACTTTCGTGATTTAAACATTTAGAAATACTGTAAAAACAAATGCATGTATACCTAATAATTCTAATGGGGAACATGATATGTATAATAAATTAAGCATTATTTTTATTTGGGTACCAATTGTTAATATTTAGAAAAAAATCTCTTTTATGTTGAATAACTATAAAAACTGGCCTATAAAATGGTACCTTGCTATGAAATCATTTTACAATATCTACTAAGAAAAGAGTTGTTTTGGAATCTAATGTGACTTATCTTATTTGATCAAGAGGCTATCATAATCCAAATTAGTAACATTATTGAATAACCGTGAAAGATATACATAAAATGATGCAACTGATCTACTTTTCAATTGATATAATCTAATAAGCTAACAAAACTGCTGTACCGTAATGTTAAAGTCACAATTACTAACTTTATTCAATAGGTTGTGTACAAAACATAGTTCATGGTAGCAAGAAATAAAAAACATTAAAATAGGTAACTTTGTGTTATCAAAGACCCAATTTCATAATTTGTTAGCATGTTTATGTTACAATTTGTACGTCCTGGGTTCTAACATCAGAGAGAAACAAAACTCAATGTCAGCCGACTTTAGACATATGTAAGCAATTTGTGGCTGATTAGCCAAAATATAAGTATTATTGCATTTTATTCCTTTGTTTATTTTCAGGACTAAAGATAAATAAATACTTAAAGTTCTGTCTATTACATTGGAAGTTGTTGATATTGTATTAACAGAGTAAGAAATAAATTTCTTAAACATAAGATGTTGATAGTATGAGTCCTGTCTGTGTATTTTTAATTCAGATTTAGAATATTAGATTAACCAACATTAAAGTAATAGAAAATGAGAGGTCTGTATCCTAAGAAAAGCCTCATGGAGCTACAATTATTAATTCTTCTAAACCAATACAAAAAACATATAAAAAGATTGAAGATACATTGTTAATTCAATGCTAATTGAATGGTGCATTTTAAGATGTCTGTACTAAAGCAAAGAAACTAACATTTTAAGTGATAGGAATTTGTGCATAGAATTCAAATATTTCACTATTCTAATGATAATAAATTTACTACCTCAAAAAGGTATACAATTATTTAAATAAGAAAGTAATTTAAATGCTTTAATTTTCATAATATATAGTTATTTTTTGTGGTTCTAGTTATCAAGGTTATTTGAATTGAATATTGAAATATTAATAAATAATGTTAATTTACATCAAAACTGTGTTATATTACTGTGCTCTTTTTCATGCAGAAAACATATTTCATGCCTTTCTCTGTGCAGTGGCAGATTAAAAAAATATTTGTCCTAATTTTATGTTAACTGTATGTATTTGAATCTAAAATATAAGAACATCAATATATAAGGTAGGTACTGATTTGTGAAATTATTTTTAAAATATATGTTTAATAAGTCGATTTAAAAGGTATATATGTCTCCAACTAGTATACAAATAAGTTAAATACTCTATAACATAAACAGTAAATGCTTTAACTGTGAACGATATCCATCAGTTCCTTTTAGAAGTTAACTTAAATATTTACTTACTAGTGCCTATTTATAAGCCACAAATAGGGTGTAGAAAATCCTTAAGAGGCCTACAACTAACAGCACACAAGAACACCACAAATTCTAGTCATTATACACGTATTTTAATCACTTCACATAAAAAACAAATACTAGAACACATCCGCAATATGACCGAATAATGCATAACACAAAATTCACAGAAACTATGAAGGTATACGATCAGAATCTGGATTCCAGTCTCAATCGCCAGAGCAAAGGATTACTTTGACAGATGTAAATCGCGTTACAAATACGAAGGCGTTGCCAAAACGTATTCAACTTTAACTTGCACCGAATAAACTAATGTACAAGCTCTAGCTACACAAGTAGGCTGCAGCAAAAAAGCACTTTGATAATCCAGAATTATAAAAAGTCATATATGCTTTCAAATTCAATTCGTGTCAAATGCCATTCTATTTGGTAGCATAATATTTGGATTGAACGAATGAGTAACGTTCAGAAATTAAGAATTTTCTTTATATTTTAATTATATCAATCTGTGTTTTGAATATTTTATATTAAAATAATTATAATTTAGATAATTATTTGTAATTATTTTATGTATTTGTAATTTATGAAGTATATTCTTAAACGTGATGAACGGCATTTAGCGTCAAGTAGGTAAAACTTTTTACCAAAAATACTTTTCAGAGTTATGCTATTCACGCATAGATGGCGTTGTTTTATATAATTATCATCCTGGCGTATACCAAGAGGGCGCTAATTTACTTAATATGAAGAAATTCGTTTGAAAAAGTTAGTACTAAGTAGTGCTTATGAAATATTAAAAACTTATTATGACTGATTAAATAACAAGTTGACGCGGTTCAAATATATTCAATGTGCATAAAAAGTAAAAAATATTGTGCTAAATTGCTTCTATGTCAAAGGTGGAAAATGGACATAGAATATAATATAAAATATACTACTAGGTCCCCTATTCACAAATGTGAACCCGTTCGGAAAGTATCTAAAATAGGAATAAGATTCGTAAAAATTTCGATAGAAACTTCTTCATTCAGACTCAAATCGGATTTGTGAATCAGTATTCAGCACCCAGATTTAGTTTTAATTTCTTTTGTTACCACAACTTACTATCATAATGTAATTGGTCTTAAAAAGGGAATATATTGTTTTAGAGGTATACTCAATATACTCAATACTAGCTGTGCCCGGTGTGTGGTTTCCGGGATAAAATCTATCCGTTGTCCTTTCTCGGGTTTCAAACTATGTCTGTACAATATCGTCCAAATCGGTTTAGTTGTATATCCGTGCAGAAGAGACAAGCGGACCGAAAGAATTACTTTTACTTTTATAATATTGTAAGTAAAAAGCATATATGTAAGGTGTAAGAATTCTGCCCTAATAGATATTTAGGAAGAACCGCAACGACCGACTATTCAAAAGCACTTAGTTACAAGTGTGTGTGTGTGTGTGTGTGAAAACAACCATGTATTTAGAACTAACTACAAAGTTAAAAAAATGTTCAAACAAAATGCTTGGTAAGATCATATACATATAAGTATATAAAACTCTACTAAGAGAAAAAGTGAAGAATTTTTTGTGTTGTCTTTTGCCGGACGTATCAGAATTACCTTTGCATGACTAAAATGTATGATTCGTTATTTGGATAATGATTATAGCGTATTACATGTTTACGTGCGGTTTTTTTTAGCAAATATAAAGCTGCCCAACGCGGACGCCTCGATTAGGTATATTTTAATCACGGAATAGTAAAAACAAGGTTTTAATATTGCTTTATGTCAGAATCTATTTATTGTTCTGTGATTCGTTACGAACTTACAGCGTTCATAGCATCACATCTCACTTGTATATTTAAATTATTTAATTTAGATTAGCTACAGCTTTTTAATGAAATTTTTCATTTCTCATATTATCGAGGATTCAAAATTGTGTATGAAGTTTTATATACATATTTTGAAGTTACATTTTTTGCTTTTGCAAAAGCTTGCTATTTTATTTCACGCGAAATAGGCGCGTAAGCCGTCGAGTTGCGGATACCAGCCCAAACAACTAACTAAAGCTTGCTATTTTCAAAAGGAATTCATAAGACGGTGGAGAAATGGAGATTTTTTTTATACCGGCTGTGATTTAAAAGAAATTATAACCCTTAAATCTATGTTAAAAGTAATTCGACATACGTAGTAGGTACATAGGATTAGTTTTATTTAAAAAAAACAACACAATATAGAAAACTATTTATTTAAATACACACTGAAACTTATACAACATAATGTTTGCATACGACTTCCAACTGACAATAAATATAACACAAACGTGTGATACAAAGCATATAAAAGAAATTAAAGATAGGTCAGCTTATCATGTAGTTGTGCTAAATAATAAAGGCATATAAACGTTAGGACAGGTTGGGCCCAGCCCGCAGTCTTATTGTACTTTGTAGACTCTGGTGCAGGTCACGTCCTTGGCAGTCATAACCTGGAACAAAAATGTGAATTAGACGACATACGAAGCGGTATATAAAAAAACAAACACAAATATAGAACTAGCCGTATACCAAGTTTCAAGTGAAAGAGTGAGAAACATATATCCTCGCACTCTCGCATTTATAATATAGTAGGATGTGCTTATTAGTCTTTTAAAAGGGAACATTTACTACTTTAGGTACTATAAGAGTAGTGTGTGTATAAATAAAACTAACTAATTTATATATAGACTTAAAGCTTTTATTAATTTTAGCAAAAAATGTGTTTGTAAGACCCAACACAAGTTATTGTTTTTTATCATAAAATTGTAGGTAACAACAATATGATGTAACGTTAATACTTAAATATGCCAAAAAATCTATAAAATTAATGAATCGTTATCAAAACTAAGTAGACAGTTTTTATACCCATTAGCTTTTTATATAGATTCGAATGTTTTTACATATTTTATAGGTATCCAGTTTTATTTGGTAGCACGCCTTATTAATCTGAGTTGTAAGTTGTAAAATCAAGTAAGATACTTAAATTTTGCATAATTTTTCTATCTTTTAGTATCATAAAAGATGTATCTTAGTTTTTATACCATTTGATATTACAGATACAGATAATAAAAAAGCGTGTTTCTAAACTGTAATGTCATTCACTTACAGCCTTCATTTCCTCAGGTCCGAATTCTCTGGTGTAGACCACCTCCACACCGTCTGGGGCCTTCTGCACCTGCTTCAAGGTGTTGCCCTCGAAGGTGCACACCGACTTCACCTGGAAACAAATTATAACATGAATAAACCTGTAAACTAATTATAACGTGAATAATACTGTTTCTTTATAAAATCCTAGTTGATCCGCGCGGCTTTGCTCCCGTAGCATAATGTATATATAAACTATAAAATATAGACTGCTACTCGTTGAAAATGTAGCTTTCGAATGGCGGAATTTTTAAAAACGTTCCAGCAGTTTTTGAGCTTATTCATTACAACCAAACAAACAAGGTTTTCCTCTTTATAATATTAGTGTAGATTAAAATTAAGTCTAAAGCGTTACAAACAAGATATGTTTTTAATTATTTCCATAATACTTGTTGATATAAGGTGATAATTTATTATACGGCTATGTTTTAAAGAAAATACTTTAATCGTACTTTACTTTGTAAGAGAATTAAAAAATAATCAATATTGCCTCCTTCAAAACTTATATTATTTATATAAAATCAAAGTTTTTTTTTTATATTATAAGATTTGAATATTTATATAACATAAATGGTTACATTGCTATTAAATAAACGTGCCACATAAATATCCTGGTTTTAAAATATTTAAAATAGTAAAGATTGGTATCTAGCGTAATCTAGGTCGTTACCTCGTCATGCATCATGGCAACGCAATAACTAACAATGCAGATGTAAATTTTATATTTGATAAAAAAGTTACTGTAGCTACGTAAAAAACAGATCAACATTTGTTAAAACCACAAATTACTGTACATTTATAAGTGAAGTCGAAAAATGTTAACATTTTTTGTTCTAATCCCTAATTATTGTTATTAATTAGAAAAACACGGCTTATAACAGATTTAAATAAACGTTTGATTATTTCGATAGTCTCTTTGTATTAAATGAGGTGTGAC
>LQNK01000421.1:277859-293008 GCA_001586405.1 Phoebis sennae
ATCACATATATTTTTTTCAGAATTTAACTGTGCATTGTGAACGAAAAAAACGTAGGTAAAGATACTGCTTTTCTGACTCACCCCGCCTTAATTAGAAAAACACGGCTTATAACAGATTTAAATAAACGTTTGATGATTTCGATAGTCTCTTTGTATTAAATGAGTTATTATGAAAGGAATTAAAAATATATTAATAGTACAAAATAGAAATATTTCGTATTTTATTTTTTATTCCTGGTCCGCTCTTTAAAAACATTAGAAAACTAAAAAGATAGATCCTAACTAAATTTATTTCGTGTATAAAAACTAAAAAGGATATTCGTTCATTCATTCGTTCATTAGATAGGAAAGTATAGAATAAGATCTTACCTTAGCACCATCAGCGCGTTCCTCATCGAACTCCTCCCCGGGCTTGAACTTCATCTCCGTCGTCTTGAAGGTGGATGATGTGACCAGCACGAAGTTGTCGCCATCTTTCTTCAGTTCAACGGTGGGGGTGACTGCGTTCGCCGCTTTGCGGGTGATTAGACCGACACCTTGAAAATAATAAGGGATAAATATAAGACATAGGTTTCTTCCTCTTGTAAAGTTGAAGTGCATGTCTAAATGCCTAACTGATGCATTGTTTTTTTGCCGCTTTGCGGCTTGTATTTTGAAGATACTACAGAAAAATTTAATGATTCTTAAGTATTTCTGGATAATGTAGGCGTTGTCAACATACTTCAGTACTTGGCAATCACTACATAGTATAAAACAAAGTCGCTTTTTCTGTCATGTGTCATGTTGTATGTCCCTATGAACGCTCAAATCTTTAAAACTACGCAACGGATTTTGATGCGGTTTTTTTTAATAGATAGAGTAACTCATGAGGAAGGTTTTTATGTATAATATCATCCATTAAACCCGTGCGAAGCCGGGGCGGGTCGCTAGTAGAATCATAATCAGATAATTAATAGAAATATTTCAATAAGAAGTGTTACCGAGCCGCCTCATGAATTCGTCAAAGTTCTCAGAAGAAATAAGTTTATATTTTTTGCCCAAAGTAAGATTCATTTCGGAATCCAACGATAACATTTTATTGTATTAATTATATTTAAGCTTAATTATTTTAAAATTCTAAATATTTCACGCTTATCAATAGAAGTATTTAACTATTTAGTGCCTATTGTCGGTTTAAATTTTAATTATGCAAAGAGCATGACGTAAGGTAACGCATAAACAGTAGACTTTGAATTTTATGTATGACGTGATTGAAAGAGTTTACATTTATCTCCGAGATAAATAAAGGTAATTATCATTAATCTGCGACTACATAGAAACAAACAAGCAACATAGTTTATTATAGGTATCGGACTTTAGTCTTCGACTATTAGTTCATGTAGCTGCATCGCTTACAATGTGAGTTGCACACTGCATTCCGGTAGCCCTTTGAGACACATTGGTTCATAACTGGAAGAGTGTGCGATCGATTCATTGCAAATCTATACTAATTAATAATTATAATATTAGTAGCTTATAATATTAGTAATAATATTATAAGCTGAAGAGTATGATTGTTTGAACGCGCTAATTTCAGGAACTACTGGTCCGATTCGAAAAATTATTTTAGTGTTAGATAGCCCATTTATCGGGGAAGGCTATAGGCTTTGTATCATCTCGATATTCCCTTGGCAGCAAAGCTTTGGGGCGCTGCTAGTAATATAATATGCGAAAGGGAATAGACCAGAAGAATAGAGAATGTTTAAAGTTTAAAAGAAATCAACGCGATTATCATAAAGATGAAGACTAGTTAGTTATAAAGAAGCATAAGTTTAGTGTAGGTATTAAACTAAACTGCACGCCTAGGTCCATTAATTCCGCATCAAATACAATATCCATTGCATACTGCATTCCGGCATCCCCTTGAGACGGTTCATAACTGGAAGATTGTGCGTTGTGTAGTTTATTGCATACATAATATGCGGAAGGGCTAATGTGTAACATGAGGCATAAAGAGTAGACTTCATTTTTTTTTCTTTACTCTTTGAAATCCAATATTAATGAACCTTCGTTTATCTGTGGCTAATTCCGGTAGTCTCAAAAGTCAACAGTTTTTAGCGGGAATATTATGCGATGTTTGTGATTGCATTTGCATGACTTACGGTAATAACACAACATTTTTTTTATTGAAATTGACTTAGCATAAATTAACGCAATAATAGTTTATCTGCGATAACTAGTTTGCAACAACTTTATAAGCAACATGATTTATGGACTAACAATGGACTTTGCCTTTGTCTATTGATTTATTCAATATCCGTTGCACACTGCATTCCGGTAACCCCTTGAGACACAACGCTTCATAGCTGGAAGACTACATTGCGAATATAATATGCGGAAGGGCGGTTGAAACGCGAGCACTGCCCTAAGGGACGATGTGAAATGAATACTTGATGTGGTTTAGATCTTTGACGCCATACTATCACTTCCTAGTGATTGAAATTCTTTACACAACAAGAAGTACTCGAGAAAAATCTATATTTACACTTTGAATAACATTACTTTTAAATGCGGTTTATTATACGTTATTTTACATAATTATTTATTTAACCAGACGTTTCGATATTCGTATTTATATTTACACTGTTCTTCGGCCATAACCGATTAATAATAAAAATAAATATTGAATAAAATAATAAAAATATTAAAGAATTACTATTCATTTATTTGCTTAATTTAACTTGCATTTTGCAATAAAATTAGTTTTGACAGATTTTGACCGTGAACATTGGTCAGTCAATGAAGATAAGCCAAGGACGCACGCGATGCACAAAGTGTTTTCAAATATAATTAATGCACTCTACTTTGTATTATTTCTATCCTAAAGTGTTTTACATACTTTTTATTTATTACATAATTTATACTCTTTATTTTAAGTGTAACCTCTTGATGGAAATGCATATTAATTTATTTGTAAAAAAAAACACTTTGAACTTGTACGACTTGTTATGTGTTTTTTTTTTCAAATATATTTTTATTATTGGCTTTCAAATCCTCAAAAAATAACTTGCTAGTTTCTGCCTTAACTATCTGGCATTTTAGAAGACAGTTAGAAGATTTCAACTGTCAAACTGTTGTTACATGCGCGCGTGGGTAAATATAACACCGCGTTATTTTTTGACGGATTACCATTTGCCGCCAATTATTGAAGATTCATCCAGACTCTAAATGAAGTCATGACATAATCTCGTTTTTGTATCTAGGATTGTGGACTAATGCTAAAGTAAAATGCCGCGTAGTTTATCTAGCCAGCCTCAATGTGGCTCTATTATCCTCAGTTAACTCTTATCACGCGCAGATGAATCAATACAAAGCTAGGCGTTTGATTGGCCCGTTTGTGGGCGCGGCGTGCTCCTATTGGCTACATGAACGTGGTGCGACGTCAAGGTCAACGACCTATAAATTGGCGTAATTTTTCAATTGAAAGTCCATTCATATCGAAGTTTTGTTAGATAATAAATCTGTTCTAATATCTTGATATGACAGTTTTGTAAAACATCCTTCGAATAAATTGAATGATGGACTTTAATGGAGCCTAGTTTACTGTTATCAATGTATAATTGATATTCATCCTTCTTATATCTGAAGTTTTTATTAAGGGAATTTATAAATACAAAACGTGTTCCAACTGCAGTCTCTCCAATCTTTAAAAAATGAAAGACGTTCAATAACTTCAATAAAATCTCAACATTTATTTTTGCTTAATCCAAAATCGTCTGAATTTGACGTAGGTGTCATTCTGTCATACTACTTCTAACATGGTTCAAACTTGTTTATGACTAATGAGTAAAAAACTAATAAACAAGTAAGTTGCAATAATAGTTAATCTATAAATATATCTTGGCTACGGTCACCTCCCGTGACACTGTGGAGTGGACATTGATCTTACATACATTTAGCACACCGTATTTCATTTATATATTAGTGTTAATCGCCTATCGGACTTACAATCTTTATGAGGGATTTATTTACAACCGTGGCTGTAATTTTTTTTTAAATCTACATCACAATTTAGCAAAAATATCCATCTTCAATGTAACTTATTTTGAATTATAATTTAGTTTTAAATCTTTCGATGAGTTTGTATGCTTTATAATATTTATTTTCTTAATATTTAAAAAGGAAATTTGTGATGCACCAACGCACCCATGGCCACGTGGTAAGCTAAAATAACTGAACTTTTGCTCTCACCGATAAGAGTTAAATATAGCGATATCATTGTTATCTAGAAAACAACACATTTTGACCAAACGGGCCACCTGATGAGAGGGGACACACGCCTCGAATTAATTAACTTGCAGATGTGCTTCCTTTAAATAAGAATTATTTTAATTTTAATTAGAAATATAGTATATTTTGCGAATACTTTTTAGACCATGCAAATGTCTGATAATAGTAAAGACTAGAAACGTGATTGTGTCTGCAAGCACAATTTGTAGTTGCTTCTCAGTTTTGATAGGCTTAAACCCGCAATAGGAAATACACATTTCTAAGAAATATAAGTTCCTGCCTACGCTTTCACCATTCAAATAAATCATACAAAATTGCCAAAGTTTAACGCAAACATCGTAAATCGAATCGTATTCTTGTCCAGAACGGACGCAATTTATAAGTTCGCGAACATGAAAACTATTCCAACCAGGTCAACCTTTGTACTTTTGGCATTTAGATATGGGTGCATATTGAGTCAGTTACGTAGGCAGACCGGACACACATACATCCTACAGTCTCAACAAACCGTCTTATTGACTGAATTGATGCTGATTGGAGTCCATTTGTGCACAATTGCGACCAATGGGGGCTCCGTCTGCGTCGGGATGTTCTCATGCGAGCGCAATTAAGCTGTAACCCGCTTGTTGACTATTGTTGAGCTTTTACTACCCGCATTTGATATTTTGATTCAAATTCTTCAGATTACTACGTCCTGATTGAACCACTTAACGCTTTGGGAATGTCTCGTCAAACTAGTTAGTAAAATATGGAGTACATATATTAGTTTGGCGGTGCTTTTCAATATGAACTCTTCGAGCGCGTAATTTTCGTAGGAAGGTGTACAAAGTTTTGATTCACGAATTAATAAATAGATTTAAGCTCATGATGTTAAGTGATTTGTTTAAACGGGATAGTATTAAAAATACCGGTTGGTTTAAAAATTCCTTCCTGATAATCAGATACTCAATTTTTTGATATGTCAATACTCAACGGGTAAGAGATACGTGAAAATAACTGTTTAAAAGTCGATAAACACTAGACTCACATCAGTAACTTTCTAATTTTCTATACAGTTTCTAAGTGCAAATATAATTCTACCACGCTATTTATGGAAAGCCGCCTCAGGTTCAACACAAGAGTAACCACAAATATTAATCCTTCAATTTCTTTTTTGCTCCATTTAGTTCATATTTCCATTTAGTTCTGGCGTTACAAAGAAGCTTAAAAAAACTTTATTTGAAAAACAAATGATTTGAATTTGAATTTAGTAATTAGAAGATTTATTTCAATTGACTTTAGACTTTATTTGTAGTTCTGTAACAAAGTACATATTACGCACCCATACAAAAGTTTTTAATACAAACGATAATTTATTAATTTCCACTTGAATCATTTTCTTTGAATTTAAATAACTTCTATTGAATACAAGATACTAAAATCTAAAGTAAATGATTTGAACTTGAATTTAGTATTTAGAATAATGTAATTTGAATTGACTCTAGACTTTATGATAGTTCTGTTACAAAATACGTATTACGTACCCATTCAAAAGTTTTAAATATAAACGATAAATTCCACTAGAATAATTTTCTTTGAATTTAAATACCTTCTATTGAATACAAGATACTAAAATCTAAAGTAAATATACGCTTTCCAAGAAGTTAGGTGAGGCCTTTGATAACATTCAGTCGTAAAATTTGCGAGTTATAATACGTAATCGATTGACTCAACAGTATGTACCTCATTCTTAAGTTTAAAGTCTAGTGGTGTCTATGATATCATGCAAAAACTGACCATTTATTGTTAAGGTCATTTCATTTTTCATGATGCAAATGACGAATGTAGGAAAGTTTTCCTTATCTTAAAGAAACAATTACACATATCGATATATATGGATAAGTTATGCCTTAAGTTATGCGGTAAGACCGTACGACCGTAGGTACTATCGTACCTACTTATGATAATATTTCAATCAAAATTCAAATACTTAAAGTTAAAATTATCTACATGATTCATTTTAAGTTTTCAATGAATTCGTGTATCCTCGCCCTTAGTCCATTCCTTTTAAAATTATTTAACTTTTTATAAAACGGGTTCTGCACAATAAGCCGTAACAAGTTTCATTTCTTAGGAAACGCAGCGCAGCCCGAAAATGTTGCTATGCCATTCTGTTGGGAGTTGGGACGTTAAGATATATCTCAACATAAAATATAACGACTTGTTGTAATCTATATAATTTAGTATAGAAGCAAATTAACTCTTGCTGTGTAATTCTGAAAATCTTTCTCTAAATTGATGGGCCGATAAGGCTTGTTACATATAAGTAAAATAGTTTTAAAAAAATAACAAATTGCTATCTTAATTATGATGTTTATCTTGAATCATATATTCACTACAAATAATTCTTATTTTGTGGGAGGTACATCCCGTACATTGAAAGCGCATACTCACATTATACGAAATATGCGATCTTGAAATTTGGCAAGCAACTATTATATCAGCTTCGATAACCATGAACTAAATAGCACAAAACATATTGTAAGTATGAAAAACTGTTTGTTTTGTTTAAGAAAACAATGAGTAAAATTTTTCAGTACATAATTTTTCCGGTACCATTAATTTTAAATGATTTGCTACAGTATCTATGCTAGATCTCATGGGCGTATGCATTTCGTTCTATTTTTCTACGTAACGTTATAGACAAAGATAACGTATCTGCCTGAGAAAAATCTGCGTGACAAAATGATTAGATAAAAAATAAAAATGACATGGGATATATTCTTATCTTCTTACTGCGTTTTATCTCTATAGCCAGATTTATCATCGTGACTAATATTATTATGTTGTTTTTGTTTCGCTGCAGTTACAGTCAAAGTCCAAAACAATAAAAAATGGAAATATAAATCCCATTGATCAGAAAAACGTTAGTCAGACGATCATTGAGCTAAGGCAGACATTTTTTGCGATGAAACTGATCTCTTTCGTCGGAATTTTGGAGGTATCGGCTGTCAAAGAATAGCTTAGATCTGAAGAATATAATGTTTCAGGTTGCAATTTTTTCTCCGTAACCAACAACGTACATATTGTTCCGTTGGGTGATTAATTCTTTGTGCATAACTGACGTGGTAATAATAATAGGGTGAAGTATTATATTATATTCCAAGATTAATATCTAATGTAGGTATACGTAGGTAAATGGTGGTTTTAATGGTTATGATATGGTTAAAAGGTTAAAACCTTTAGTCTTATGGGCAGAAAAACATAAACGAAGAGGATGTAATCCACATTCAGGAAATTATGTATTGTTGAAGGAAAACGTTTGCCACGGAACAAATCAGTTATACATAAACTTATCCTTGTTTGCCATCGCTCGTACAACAAATTGCATTTTCAAGTAATTATTTTTAACTAAAAACCATTAGTTTTGCGCACCAGTGTCTACCATGACGTGATCAAACATCCTCTTCAACTTCCTCGATAACGAAACGCAATTAATTTCTAAGAAAGGCAGAATTAATCGTCGAGTGCGCTAATAAAGATAATAGATACTGAATGGGGCTCATTGATCGGACGCTATCGACGCATCGTTAGAAACAACGTAGCTCTTCTACTTTTTACATGACATGAATGCACGTTTATTTCCATTTTAAGCGAGGATAACGGGAGATAAAATTGCAATTTTTATTGGTCGTTCAATTTTTTATCTAACCAAGTTATGGTACATACATACGATAACTTGTATTCTATCTTTACAACACCGTTGATAAAACCAATACTGTATAATTATTTGATCCTGATACGACATGAAATTATAGGAAATAATATCTACTATCAATAAACAACGAACATAAAGTATATTGAGTACAGATTAAAAATACAAAGTCCAACATTAAATTGTACGGTATTTCGAAATTTAAATACAGGCTTTTTCATGTATTCATTTCTAGACGAAATTCTGATAACAATACAGTGAGTACATGTTGCAGCAATGTACATTTGATTTAACAACTGATAAGGATATTTAATAAAAGTCTATTTCCAGTTAGTTAATTAGACATGAGACATTAACGTTGCATCTCTTAGAATTTCTTGAACTGAGACAGGTTTGTTACGTGATTTATATAACCCCTGGATGACCTGTCCGAAAAATGTTTTATTTTTTAATTTTGAATACCTCGACTCGTCTCGATAACTTGAATGCACAGACATTGCGATGAACCTAAGATCAAAGTTCTATTTTTTCAAAACTGATAAATCCTTTCTGACGATAGTGGAGAAAGATAAATATCTTTTTTTAATTTAACGTCTAAGTAGCTTTATATAAATTAGCTAATAATAAAAAAAAACTTTAATTCATGTAATTGCAGGAAGGTACAGAGGCTTAACAGAGTATTAATTCTGCGATAGGTTATTATGGTCAATCTCATTAGCGTTAGGCTAATTCCTGGTTCCCTCATCAGGCCAATCAATAACTTGACAAGGAGTGAAATATGTATGACGATATTTAACTGCAAGTAACAGATTATTTTTCTTTAAGTAGAAGTTCGATTCTAAAAAAATGAAACGGAAATATTTTACGTCTGCGGTCTGTCTGAATCATTAAATTTTCTTATTCATCGCAAGACCTTTTTATACAACCTGATTCACAAATCCGATTCGCGTCGGATCGGTGACGTTTTCGTCGTAATTTGTATGAATCTTGTCCCGATACTTTTCAATCAGAATCGCATTTGTGAATAGGCTTCACCTTTATCCGCCTACTATTACATGACAAACGAGGCAGACAATAAAAATTTTGTCAATAAAAAAAACATTGAAATACAATAACGTTGCAATCAATTAGGTGCATACATTTTATAGGCAACATCGCAGCACAAACAAAGTAATTATCGATACGAATGATGTTTAATAAAGTCAATGTACTTATTAACTACAGCCGACATCCAGTCTCCAACAATAACGATAACATTGATGTATCATTGGTTTATACAACCGTGTTAGACATGAGTTGATTTCATTTGGATTTTTAGCTCGAAAATCGAACATTATACGACTTTTGGAACACTATGGAAATTTTGAACGACAATTTTATATACTCGAAATTCAAATAATTTACGATTTTTTGACATATAAATTAGATCTGATTTTTGAAAGACATTTTTATAGATTCTAAATTGAAATATTTCACGACTTCTGAACATAGAGATGATAACCGAATTTTGCCTCTGGGCAAACAATCAGTCTATCTTTATTGAAATTTCTGAAAAAGCTTGTGCTTATTGCATATTTCAGATTTAACTAAAATAAAGACTAACTTCAATGACAACGTATTAATTTTATTCATGACTGCGATTTGATGATTTATACAGATACAAGATTATCTAAAGATTTAAGATAATACATAATCTGATGACATAATATGTACATGCACAAATGTGACAACTACATATTACCAAAAAGTTTTTTTGAATACCATTTAAATAAAAAAAATATACTTTGAAGATAGTGGCATCTTCTTTCAATTATTATTTTTGGAGCACATATATTGGTGAATTTTTGAAGTTGATAGACGTCTCGTCCTTTTAGCATTTTTTGATATACCTTATCGTTCAGTATTTAGCCCTGAAAATCTTTTTGAAAAATTCACCCTGTATATTTATAAACCTAACGATATTTACTGACTGCTTCTAATGTAGTTTCAGAATGAATTTTTAAAAGTGAGAAAATTTATAAATTGCTCCCTAAAAAATCCCAAGATTTTTTTTTAATTTTATGAAGCCTGACAGTTTATTTTAAAGCCATAGTTTAATTAAATTTCTTAATTAATTTTCACAACTCGATAACAAATGTTCGGCTGAAGGTCGTAACTCGTAACTGAGTAATTACCACCATATGCAAATGAGCAAAAGCGAAGACACCAAAACAAGTAAAAAGTTAATATACGCATTAATAACATATTGAAAATAAACTAAGTATGTTTTCAGGATATAGGATAGGTATTTTTATTGAGATTATACAACTCTACAAAGTATAGTTACTAATAGATAAAGAGACGAATCAATTATGCTATAAATTATGTAATATTATTATGGTAAAATCTTCCAATGATTAATAAAAAAATTTGGAGAGGTAATGTCACTTGCCCATTTTTCTCCTTCATTTAAATCCAAACCACTAATAAACTGCGCAATATACGCAATTATTAAATTCTAAATAATGTTTTAAAATGAAATATACATCGTACATTGTTTTTATTTTATTTTTCTTCATTTATAGAAATTCTAATACATGGGCAGAGGATCCACATATTTTTTCCTCTGAATTAAACAAAAATTCAGAACTATTCAAATATTCATATTGAATTATTGCGACAAAACACGTAAATAAAAAGGCTATATAAACGTCCTTGCTGTATAATAAATGCATTTAGTAAATAGCAATACGAAAAAAAAATCCATAATGTGATCCTAACTAGACGAAATCTCGAATTTACAAAGGTGTAAATTTTTAATACCTACGTCATATTCGAAGAATATTTTTTTATACAATTGAATACTAAATTTACAGAGTAAAATATAATACGTACTATTCTTTGGAAAGCAAATATTATTATTAAAATATTTTATTGCTATTTAAATTAACGTAAGTCACTCGATCGAGTGAGTGAAAAAAAATCATTCGGTGAATATTCCATAATCGACCAAAGAATAAAAATTATAATATTTATATAGAATGTAGAACTTCGATTAAACAGCTCCAGAGATTAATACTAGAACTATTACCCTTATAAAATTAAAATATATTAAATTCGAATTAAACTAGAAAGGGCATTAAGTATCGAATTAAAATGGAGGTAGATGGGCAAAGTGCATCAAATAATTACGTTTTATAAAAATCTTCGTTTTCTAAACGACTAACAGGAATTCTTTCCTTGGTCCTCGATAATACTTAATTCAAAGAAATGAGACAAGGAATATCAAAAAAAAAACATCGCGTTCGCGTGCCATAACGAATGAAAGCCGGCCGGCTTCAATTCTTATTAGAATTAATACTTGAATTAAAGTAATTAAAAAGATAGGTTGCTTACCAATAGTCTTCATAAATTCGTCGAAGTTCTCCGAAGAGACCATTTTGTATTTCTTGTCTACAAATTCCATTTTTATTTAAAATATATTTACGTTTTTAACTAAGTTAAGACTACCTCAGGTCACACTGGTTGAAACTGGAATGAATGATAAATCAAAATGAAGTAAGAACTGAACTCAACGATGAGTGAATGAACATGCTTAAGCTGTCAATGACGCATGTTTCGAGCGGATGTCATTCCCACTCACCATTCAATACTCCAATAATAGGATTATGTATATTATTTAATGAACATTTTTTTTATTTTCATCAAAATGGCCTTAGAAATAACTTCAGCATTTTTTGATATTTCTCATAGTTTTGGATTTGGTCCTGAAAGACCATTTAAAAATTCGTCCTGCATGATCATGAATAAGCTTGATTTTTAAAATATGCAATAATTGCTGTAATAAACAGTGATTGATATTAAAAATCGGAAATTATCATAAAGCATATTTTATTAGTACTATTTAGAACGAAAATCACTGTTTTAATTTGATACATAGATACGACGGTTCACAATAGTTTGCGGTAAATTGAGACCCGCATCATGTCTTTATGTTATTAATAAATGAAAACAGTTTACAATGCATTTGTATTTTAAATAGGGAAGTAATGTCGTTACTATTCTTTAAATACATATATTGTCATATAATATATGACAATATAAGAAATTTATAATATATTAGAGAATGAGAGAATTCCCACATGCACTTGAACTAAAACATATAGGAAATCGTTACTTAGATGTAACTTATGTTTGTTGTAATACTAACTTCGTGGCAAATTTTATTGTTATAGGACGAGCGAACGAAAGAGTAGACAAATACAATTTTTAAATTTAAATTTGAGCGACATCAGCAAGGAGGTTACAAAGGCCAAAGATAGAGGAAAGCAAATGTTAACATCGATTTACATTTCGTATATGTAGTTCAAAGCGAATCATCATTTATTAGTAAAGACAATTGTAAAGGGCGTAAACATTGTATTTTTAAATAAAAATAATTTGAGTAGGTATTGCATATTATTGGACCTAAGTTTAGTCCTTTATTTCAAGTCTAGTCACGCAAAGTATTTTTTTTGCAAATTAATCCTCTGTGTTATCCCATAAATAACAGTGTTGTCAATTTGACGTTTATTCTGCACTGACAGTTTGTATGAGAATTTGTGCGAAATTTATGAAATATAAAAAATTGGAATGCGAATAGCTGGATGTCTACATCTACATGAGAACAATTTATGAAAAAGATCTTTATTTTCTAAGTTACATTTTAGATTCTAAAATATAGATTCAAGTTATATACAATGCTGCTTAGAAAATGAACGACAATGATATTGACGATTATGTACCATCAATATTAAACCCTCGATCTTTAAAAAAATTAAGCAGCGATCTAACTCTTACTCAGGTTTGAAACTATTTAATAGTTAAAGATTAAAATAATATAGTTTTTAAAAAAGTGTTTATTGTACCAAAAATTGCAATAGCTTCAAGATTTTATGATGTGATGAGTAAGTTACATATGATTAAACTATACTAAATGGCCATCAATTAAAATTTTTACAGAATTCAATTCGTAGCAGGTGTTCATTATCACTAAGAAGAAGTAGTGTGCTTAGCAAGACTAAGAAAAATTTAAATAAGGTATACAATTTTTCATATTTTAACCTTATTATATTTAACTGGAATATAGACTAATGGGTCGTTTTCAAATTTGGGGCCAAAAAAGTAACAATTTCAGGTTTTTGAACTTTCTCAAAATTTACCTTTTTTTCGTAATCAGTTATGTTTAGAATAACAAAAACTTCAACAAAATCAAGACAACAACTCATTTACTCCAGTAATTCACGGAAAAGTCGAAAATTTAGTGACACGAATGAGGCACATAATGTGCCTAATGATATTTTTGATTTACTGTTGAGATACTTGGTTACACTAATGATAATATTATTTAGTTAACATTTATAACAATTATTAAAACAAAATTTAGTGGAAACATTTATAAAAATGAAAAATGTTTTTACAAAGGTATCGATCAACATTATTTTTAGCTGACTTTCAAAAAAAAAGGAAGAGGTTCTCAATTTTACCGTTTTTTTATAGTTTTATGTACTTTACCGTATGTCACCGTCATTTATGGACTGATTTTGAAAGTTTACTTTGCATTCGAAAGAGTAGAGTGTCTTTGTGGTCCCATAGAAATTCGGTTAAAGTCCGATCATCCATGTGGAAGATATTCCAGGCAAATCCTCGAAAATCAGCAGGATAGGGTTTGGCGGTTAAGTTTTAATGATGTATATACCTATTGAAATCTAATATTGACAATGAATTATATATAGCTCTGATGTGAAGGCTTAGTAGGTCACTAAAAATAGAAAAATAACAACTTTTTGACAAAAAATAGCCGATTTCCTCACACTAAGAAATAGAAAATGACTTTTATTTTATTTTTGAACTATATTCAAAGTCGATGCAAAATCTTGTAAAGTTGAAAATAGTTAAAGGCACTTTGAATATATTTCAAAAATAAAATAAAAGTAATTTTCTCTTTTGGACAAAAATAAAGCGATACAATTAAATTTAAGAACATGCTTACTTAACAGAGAGAATTTTTTTTCTAATTCTCTCTGTTAAATAAATAAGACATGAATATGCTTACTCAAAGCTTAAAATAATCAAAGCTGACATCCCACAAGGAAGCGTCCTTGGTCCAACGTTGTACTTATTGCACACTGGTGATATACCAGAGCTAGAGAACAAAACAATTGCCATCTTTGCTTAGCTGTGTCAGCTATCATGGCCACAGGATTTACACACGAAGAAGCAACGAAATAATAACATAAACTGTCGTCGACACGATCTTTTACTGTACAAGAAAGTGGCGTGTGAAAAACGCGTGGAATTAGGGCTTCACTACGAAAATATGTATTGGCTCTTTGGAAAATACTCATCGATGTCAATACAAAACAAACTTCTTTTATATAAACAAGTATTTATGAAAACTTGGACCTATAGTATTCAGTTAAGGGGCTGTACCAAACAAAGTAACATAGTCATAATTGACTATGTTAGTTTGTATTAACGACGCTTCCAAAATAAAGTGCTGAGGGTAATGTAAATGCACCCTAGTCCATTAAAAACGACAACTTCAATAGGGACTTCAAGATGGATCCAGATGTTGTTATTGTACAAAAATATACCAAAGCTCAAGAAAACAGACTACGTTAACATGTGAATATCGAGGCAGTTAAGCTCCGTGACGACACGGATACAGTGGGAAGACTAGAAAGAACTAAACCTTTTGAGTTAGTGTAGTTTAAAGATAACAATAAGTGCAGTGTAAAGAACACAATATGACATTGTCTTTCATTTCAAATAGACAATGAGAAAAATGTGACTTGACATTTTCTTAAAAACTATTATTAGAAATTTAAGTTAGAACTTGATTGCTTATTACTTATTAGCCAACACGGCTAATTTGCAATAAAAATGGGGGATCAATTCAAGAGAGAGAGACAATAAAAAAAGTGTTCTTAATGACACATGGCTTTTTAATTAAATATACTGTAGTTAACTTTGGTTAAATTAAAAATATTATTATATTGTTATAATTATATTCGTCAAAGAGGTAAATGGTTTTCTCCTTTTCTTAAGTCTCACAATTTTTTTATTTCAGTTTTAATGACTTTTTGTCTTCATTTCTTCTTAAATAATATTGAATACTTTTTCCTTGAATGCTTTTAATTTTATTTATTTTTCTTTCTTTTCAAGT
>LQNK01000421.1:303059-322066 GCA_001586405.1 Phoebis sennae
CATTGGTGTGTATTTTTTTGTATGTATGTTTCGCGTGGGTTTAAGAATGTTGATAAAGTTTGTTTTATTGAATAGAGTGTAACGTTTTTTTTAATGTTTAAAATATTGCTATGATTTCTTATTTTCTCATAGTAAGATTTGAAAATTAACTTCATTAATGTTTGGGGTAATTCTGTAACAAAAAAGAGCAGCACTCTTTAACTGTGTAGAGTGAGAATAATTATGATCACTCGTGGAGATATAGAAATCTGTCTGAATTTGGCATAACCATTACCCGAACCACATAAAAGCAAATTAAATATTTTTCAAACAATTTTAATCTTGATTAGTGTTAAGAATAATTGAAATGAAATACAATTTATTTATACAGTTATTAGGTGTCATTTTTTAAATTTACTGCCATGCTATTTTATAAAAAAGAAAAAAAATCTAAATAAAAAGTATTTATTTTTTAAAGGCAAAGAGAAGTTCTTCCTGGGCATGGCGCGGCGCGTCGGGTGCGCGGTGTGGGCGTGTCCCGAGAAGGACCGCGTGCTGCAGGCGGTGGAGGGCCGCAGCTTCAGCCACGCGCCGCCGCACGCGTGCCAGCTGCACGTGGTGCCCATGCGCGACCTCTCGCACGAGGTGGGTGCGGTGTGGGCGAGCCCAGAAGGACCGCGTGCTGCAGGCGGTGGAGGGCCGCAGCTTCTTTTTTACTTTCATCAAGCTAGTCCGCTATCCACCTGCAAAACTTCTGAGGATAACAGGTTAACTCGAGCTGGTCGTTTAATATCAAATGAACCCGCTCGCACGCTCTTTTGCCTGCCAATGACATGAAAATGTAGGAGAGGTGTCGGTGAGCTATGAAAAGGACTGAGACACGCTCCTTGTCAGTCCTTAGTTGGTATTTTTAGTGACTGTTTTTTTATTTCTCTGAATAAATTTCATAATATTATGTACTTTCGTTTATCTATACTATATGCATTTCCATAAAATATAGTGTACTAAAAATTATCAAACTAACTCACGAAATGCACATTAAGTATTTATTAAAATTCGATGTCTAAAATACAAAATGATAAATTTTTCAGAAACTACGCAGTTACCTGGATAGTTTACAAGGTGCGTTCAGCGAGGTGGTGGCGTTCAAACCCAGCGGGTGGGAGAATGGGAAGAATTCCTGTGTCGAAAAGGATTCCGTTACCATATATGGTAGGAAATCGATTTTATTATTATTATTTGCAAAATTCATAATTAGGTTCTAGATGAATTAAAAAAATACATATCACAATGAAACATCAATGATGGTTGTTAATAATATTGATATTTATTTTTGGAAAAATTCAGTTTCACCGAATTCGCCAAATGTTAACTTTAATTTATTTAAATAAATTTCTTATTATTTTATTTGTGCTAAGGTTATTCAAACCATATCTATATGTATTGACCTTTGACCTCTTGCATTGCTAATACTTTCATAAATCCATTCATGATTATTTATCACTTCCAACAGCTGGTCATTGATGAATGACATAAAATACTTATGTATAATTAGTTAATTACGTTTAATCATCATTATTATTAATTATCTTAAGACTTAATCTTAATTCTTATATAATGATGATACATTTTATTTTACTTTTAATTATTACACTATCGTAGTCACGAGTAACTAAGATAGTGCCAACAAAAATTCTCAAAAACTACTGAACCGATTTTGGCCTCAACAGCCACTAGGCATAATATACGCCGCGGGTCAAAACACTTTGAAAGCGAGTTCTAGCAGACACATAGCGCCACCTAGCGGTACAAAAAAGAATTACAGTGTACCGGTAAATCTGGAATTATAAAGAATATTACGTGTTCAAGCTCGTCACATAATTTTAGATTTTTTTATTTAAGTTTATAAGATTGAATAAAAAAAATATTGGAAATGAATGGGAAGATATTTTTCAAATTAATTTCACTTAGCTTTGAACTTTTAGGGTATTGTTAGCATTTTGCGCAATAGTTGTTATAACCACAATATCAGAAAGAAATGTTAAATGAAATATATTATTAATGTTCTCACAAGAACGTTAACGGGTCTTATACTATTTAGTGATTTACTATATGATTTACCAGGAGAATAATTTTAAGTCTGTGTATTCTTCAAAACAATTTTTTGTTTTAAAATACCTCGCATCTAAAATTTAAATTTTCTGTTCACTATTCATAAAGTCAAAAAGTTCTAGTATAGAGGTTTCTAAAGGGAGCTTTATGCAGAGCAAGAAAATATTGTCTGTTGATAAATGATTACCATTACCTACAAACTCTTGTATGGCCACAAGTTCGTATTTGCTTTCATTGATGAGGAGGGATGAAATAATAATAAAGGATAGAAAAAAAATGATAGACAATGCCTTGTCCATAATAACCCTTATTAATAACAAACAGGCTATTCATAATTAGTAGTTTTTGTTAATTGCAAATGACCTACAAGTTTGGTTAACAATTTTTGTTTAATTTGCAGGCATTCCATACAGTGAACATTCCAGTTTCTCTGAAATGATACGATTCGTGAAGTATTTGAAGCCGAAGCAAGTGGTACCCACCGTTGACATTTCTGGAGGGATCAAATCAGTCCAGGTAAAAAGAAATAATTTGAAAGAAAGAAACATTTATTTCAACAAATAACATTATACAATCACATACAATAAAAATGAGGTGATAGAAAACAATATAAAAAAGAAAATACTAAATAATCTTTGCTAAAAGAGTAAAATTTTACCTCTTACATCTTTTAAGTTTATTTTTTTGTCTGAGAATAAAAATTGATCTAATAATTTGTTATATGGATTTTTTGGGTCAGTTTGAAATTTAAAAAAAAATGTTAAAATATATAAAAAACAATTATTGCTTTTTAGTAAATTAACAATGATAAATAATAATAATTGTTCAACGTTAAAGCAGCTCAGAATTTTATATGTATGTATGTATTATGTTTTCAGAAATTCTTCCCTTGCCCGCTGGTGTACAAGGAAGACATTCAGAGTCAGAGCAAAGTGACTGATTACTTCAGTTTGCAGAAGGCGCACCAAGTTCCCGCCGTTACATGAATTATTAGTGAGGTCAATACAATTTATTATTTGATACTATATGTATATATCTGGAAATATACGCGGGTGAAACCGCGGGGTAAAACCTTTTATACCGAAAATTCAACGAGAACGGGAGTTTTCTAGAAAAACTATCCTATGTCTTCGCTCGGGTTTGATACAATCTCTGTACAAAATTTCATTCAAATTGGTTCAGTGGTTTAGGCGTGAAGTTAAGACAGACATACAAAATTACTTTCGCATTCATAATATTAATAATAATATATAAGGTATACAGAGATATTTAAAATAATAAGGGCACTAAATACTTTTTCGTATTTAGCGTTGGGTGAATAAAATATTACCCTGACTTTGTTTGCGAGCTTTTCGTAAATTCTTACTACTAGTTTGCATTCATAATTCATATCATTTTTCTGTGATGATCAAGCTGCACCTTCATCATCACAGAAAAATGTTCAGTCTGTGATTTTAAAATCATTAAACAAATCCAAATAGCCAATATCTCTATTTTAAATTAATACAAGTGTATTTAAATGTACAATATTTGTTACAGGTTCAAAATTACCATATAAGATGCCACAACCGCCTGTGATGTATTTTTGATATTATTTTTTACTTAGCGTTATAAATATTTATGAAAATGTTATTTTCTTTGTGATTATTTAATAAACTTTCGTACCTGTTACGTGATTTTCATTTACTTATAAAATACAAGATATGAAATATGAGGATAAAATAAAACTGATATATTGAGAACAATATTTAATCATTTGAATCCATAAAGCTTACGGTAACATAACATGCTCAACTACATTTTAAACTACAAATAAAATTATTATATTTAAAATATTGAATAGAGTTTGGGGTTTTCAAGTGGGTTATCACAATTATCGGCTCCCTTGCAGGTTAACATCTGTGTAAGAGTTAGTTTGTACCAGTGTTTCACAGATGGCAGCACTTCGTCTATGATGTTCCGAAGTTCATAGGGGTCGGTATTGAGTTCATACATTTCTTTGAAGTTCTGAAACACAAATATGAAAGTTGGAATAATTGAACCAAAAAATGTAAATCAGTTGAAATTCATAGTTTTCATTTGTAGGTCTATATTTAGATACAAGAAAATACATACCTGATCATCAGCAAATGCACAGTATTTCATATTAATCCGTTTTGATATATGTCTCAAACAGGCGTAAGTATTATTCTTAGCATCTTGGCATTTACAATCATATTGAGGGTAGCATTGCTGAAACAAATAGATTATATAGAAAATTTAAAAAAAATCTATAACTTGATATATTTACGCGTCATGTACTAAATTACAAATTGTTATTTAAACATCTTTTCCAAACCTAATAAATAAATTTATTTATTGTTTACAACTAAGAACTAAAAATTGACAAAAGCAACATAAAAGATTACCAAAAAAAATAGGAGGCGGAGACATTTTTTGAACATCTTCACTGGGGATCGAACCCAGTCATGCTGGTAAACCAACCATTCAATCAACGAGACAGTCCATTACAATTCATACTTACAGCTAAATTATCTTTATCATAAATCCAAGGACACTCCGGATCCACAGTGCCATCTCTTCCTTCCCCATAATATTCCACGAGCATATTCCTCTCTTTATCTTCCTCAATATTAAACTGTATCGGCTTTCCATCCATAGATTTAGGTGCTTTTAGACCAGCCAGCTCTAGGATTGTTGGTGCTAAATCTATGTTAAGTATGGGCTGGTCATCCGTTGTGTTTTTTCCAATGTTGGGGCCTCTGATAAGTAGAGGTACTTTTATATCTGCTTCGTATGGCTGTCTTTTGTCATAGACTTGGGCGAATTGACCTGCAATATTTTATTTTGGTGTAACTACAACTTATGAAAGAATTAATTGAAACTCTATAATTAAAACTAATAAAATCTTACACATTTTAGATTTATAGTAGGTAAACAAATAAGGTAGCCTTATCGCTATGAAGCGATTATTTTAACTAGTTTTCAAAAGGGTTGGGATTGCCAACACAGTATTTAAAGACTGTTTTTTTTTATAACATTGGGTGTAGGATTAATTTTGTTAAAAATAATAATGTCAAATATAAAACTTATATATAATTAATTATAAACTCTTTTTTTTCTGTCTCTTAATTTTGTGTTTTATTTTGGGAACTCGCGTTTCGTCCATACATATCCTTTCCAGGTTGCCTGGAAGAAATTGCTTCTAAGCAATAAGGCCGCCTTTCTGTACAAAACTTTAACATGTAATGTTCTAAATTGTTTTCCTTGTGATTTTTGTAAGAAAAAGTATAGAAAATAAATAAAATAAATAACACCGTACCTATATGATATCCATTATCGGAAGTATAGATCAGATACGTATTGTCCAACAAATCGTTCTTGTCTAGAGTTTCCACAACGTCTGCGACCATTTCATCCACAGACAACAGACTCTCCCATCGAGAGCGATATACTCTGTCTAGTTCTGGTAACATTGTCTCTGGTAGGGGGGATGGCGGCATTCGGAGTAACCAATGTTTGTCCTGTAAACGATTAAGTTTCATGTTAAGGAATTAAAGTTGTGCTTTTTATTTATGAAATTGAAGTAAAGGTCAGTGACCTCTGAATAACAGTGTAAAAATTTCGATCTTAGGACCGCTGAAATATTTCATTTCTAAAGTTTTATTATAATTTTCTATGGAAATAGGGCTGACCGAAATTTCTCACTATGCGCGTGTCTACGAAATACAGAAGTTTTTAAATAAAAACATGAAATTAAGATGATTATGTTATAATCAGTTTATACCAAAGTAAAAATCTACTTTTTTATTTTATTATTCTTTTGCTGGTAATGAAGCCTGAGCCTGATGAAGTGATACTACAACTACAAACATAATATACAACTGTAATTTTTTTTTAACAGAAGACAACAAAAATACATTCATCAAAGAAAATAAAAAATCTACAAGGCAGCATTATCGATCAGAAGCGACTTCTTACAGACAACCTCAACCATTATAAAAGTGATTTTTTCCCACTATTTGCATTTAGCATTTAAGAACTAATAATAAAAATAAGTTTATGTCTTGTAATATAGGATTTACCTAGTTTAGGTTCTTGTCTCCCTCTTTCATGTTTGTTTATAACTAATATTTAGGTTAAGAATTTTGGAAAAAAATAAATATTTTTTTTAAATTTTGATAATCTAGTGTGGCTTGAGGTTCACATACCGTCGCAGCCAAATTAAAGTTGGGATGTTTAACAGCGGTCACATTGATAAACTTGTCCTTATGTCGGGGCGCGGGGGTGAAGGGCTGGTGCGGCGCGGGGGGGGCCAGCACCATGAGGAACGGCTGCGATTCCGTCTGGTTCTCTATGTAGGCGATGCTGAGGTCGCGCTGAAATAAACAATATTTGATTGGTAAATGGATATATACTTAGTTATAGGAAAAAACTTGGCACGTTTTTATATAATTTTCAGATTTATGGCTATATTTTGTGACATAAGATTATTCTTTCTTATTCGTAGGATATTTAATTGAATTCTTACTTAATATAATAAATGCGAAAGTAACTTTAGTGTCTGTTTGTTTCTTCTTCAAACATGAACCACTGAACTGATTTGGGTGAAATTTTGTACAGAGATTTTTTGAAACCCGAGAGAGTACATTCAGATTTTATTTTGGAAATTCCCCGAAGCCGCGGGGTGCAGCTAGTTTAGAATATATAATATTGGGTTGCAAAAATCAAGTCTCAACACTGGATTGAACTAGCCATCAAAAATAAATTAATGTTATCATCTTAGGAATAACTAACACTTATGAGAACATGAATAAATTAGAAGGTAAGTTATAATTAGGAGTAACATAAAAACTAATGGTTACTTAAAGTATGTTAATAATAATAATCTTATAAGCAGAGAACCATTATATTACGTTGGAGAGTTTAATTAAAAAATATTAAATCAACTTACGATAATATCCGTCAGATACAGGTCAGTAGAATGTGTGGGCACTCCATTGTTGGATATGGTATAGTTGTAATACACCGAGTTACCCACCAGGCCGTGCCATTCGGTCCAACCCGGGGGTACCACTTCCGGACCACCGGCGTCTTTGGCGCCGTACTGAAAATTTCAAAACTACTAAAATTTCTACTACATAACATCTTCAGTTATAAAAGAGTGGGAGCCGAGCTCCGAGCACCGGTACGGGCGTGGTCCAATTGTGCAATACAATTGGACCAAGCTCGTATCGGTGTAAGTACCACCCCCCAGCATAAGATCGGCGTGAAGCAATATTGCACTGTGTTCCGTAGGGCGAGCGGGGACCCGGAGGTCTGTATTCCCATCCCATTCCTCTCCCAATTTCCCATCATTAATCCTCTCCCTATGCCCTCCCCTTTCTTTAAGCTGGCAAGGCACCTGCGACACTGCTGTCGTAGATGTTCATGGGCTGCGTTCACTTAACATCAGGTGAACCGCATGCTCCGCTTGCCCGCTGTAACTTAAATAAAAATTTTTGCCAAAAAATAGAACCGACTTCCTCGCTCTAAAAAGTAGAAAATAACTTTTATTTCATTTTTGTTGAAATCTTTACAAAGTCGGTGCAAAATCTTGTTAAATTGAAAATAGATAAGGCACCGAGTTATTTTCTACTTTTTAGAGCGAGGAAGTCGTTCTATTTTTTGGCAAAAATTTTTATTTTATTCTTTTTAGTGTCCTGTGAAGGGTAATCACATCATCTAGTCACAATTTAGTTGATATATACATCATTAAATCTTAACCGCATAGCTTATTCCGTTGATTTTCGAGGAGTTCCCTGGAATATCTTCCACATGGATGATCAGACTTGAAAAAAATTTCTATGGGACATTCACATGAACTCTACTCTTTCGAATGCAAAAAGAATTTTTCAAATCGGTCCATAAACGCCGGAGATATGCGGTAACATACATAAAAAAAAAAAAAAAAATACGGTCGAATTGATAACCTCCTCCTTTTTTTGTAAGTCGGTTAAAAAACGAAATTGTTTCCTAACATATTTTTGGATAAATACATTACTTACAACTCAAAATCAACAAGAATAATAAGCGAAATGATAGACGATTTTACATCGCTGGTCGGACTTTTTAGGCTTATCGCGACAACGATTTCTCATAGGCGACTCGAAGTCTAAATAGTAATTCAGAATAAGATTATACTTAAGATATGACTATATCTCCTTTTTAATTTACTCTCTGTATTTAAAATAAATATTTTGCAAACATAGTAATGGTTGATACTTACCCTGTTCAAATACTTCCCAGCATAGAAAGTACTATACCCCACACTTTTCAAGGTATTAGCGAAGGTGCGTGACTCCAGCCGCTTCCAGTATCTCCCATAACAACCGCCTCCCATGCTGTTGTTCCACGTGAGGTGGTTGTGAACATGGAGCCCAGTGAGCAGGCTCGCACGACTTGGACAACATATGGGTGATGTTACGTACTGAAGAATTACCAATTATTATGTGCAAAGCAAACATTACTTAATTTTCCTAAAGATTCAATTACTTTTTTACATTAAGCACCTGATGATAAGTAACTGCTATAGCTCATGAACACCAACAATAATAGTTTAGTTGTTTATAACCAGCTTTAAAGAAGAGAAGTGGGTATAAGCCAAGGAAGATTCATAAGGGGAGAAACGAGACGTTAGATTGGGAATAAATTATAAAAGACGCTGGGTCCACAACTTATTGAATAAAGTGGCAAAAACTAAATATTTAGACTCTTTGTGTAGTAATCTATTGAATGAATAGAATTTGGTATTGAGCATTGAATGTGTTAAATTTTAAGTTATGAATTTGTTTTTAAACAATTCTTGAAATCTTTGTTTAAAATTGTACAAATGTTATGTGTATTTCAATAATTCCAGTATGTAGGTAATTTTGTCCTTGCATGCTATAATAAAATTTAAGTACCTACTATATTTTCTTATCAGTTCTACATGACTTACAATATAATAGTATAAAGTTATTCTTGTTTGAAACTATAAATAAAAAAATATATAGCTTCCTATCTAGTTTACTAATATAAAAAATCTTATATGAATCTTATTAAAAAACACAATTTAAAATATGGGTAAATAATTATTTAAAAAAATGTTAACTACTGACTACTGTTCTAACAGAAATATATTGCTGCATGTTTAAAATATTTTTACTATAAAGTATAATAATAAAAGCATGCATATTTTGATTAATAGTAAAAATATTTTTATAGGATTAAGCCAGCTAATTGCGGTTTACACATCATTTAAGTAAATTAAGTTCCATAGAAAAAGAACTTACAGAGTTTGTGAAAGTAGTGCCTTCTCTCTCAATGAATCGTTCCACATTCTTCATTGGAGTCTGTAAATTAAAATAAAACAACACATTGATTTCACCAATTCATTTATTTAATAATTCATTCATCTATTGTTTACTAACCATTCCTCCTAGTGTGAGATCTTGATCATCCGTGAGAATTATGACAAAATTAGGTTTTTTTTCCTGACACATTGCTGTGTGCAGGAGTAAGGAGAATAGAATTAAACTTAACATTTTGCTAAACAAACTACAGATTTAACTTATTGAGGTATGGCAGGCATCACTTCCAATCCTGTGCACTCACTGGCTATGAAAACACCAACTGCAAAGAACCCTACACTCTTCACAACTGACCTGTAAGACAATGAGAATACTGTTTGAAATAATCAGTTAATAATGATGCTATTCAAGTTATGTCAATAAGATAAGAACAAGTGAGGTGATTGTCCGAAAGTTCGATAAGGTTTAGATTATTGCTTACTTAAAATTAACACAACTTTGGAGATATCAATACTGTATTTTTGCAAGTTAGTGTCATTATTAAATTGCGTTTTATCGTAAAGAAAACGTCAATATGATTAACAATATTGTTATTTTAAAATAATTTACTTGTCTTTAGTAAATAATTTTATCGTGCGTGGAGTGTGAGGAAATTAGCAATAATGGTTCCGATTTTGTCCTTTGCAGGTTCGGAACAATAAAATCTATCTTTTGCCTATCCATAAAATAAAATTGTATAATAATATTGGCAAATTTAGAAATTATTATCCGTTTATTAATGTTTTACATCAACAAAAAAAGTACTTACATGCTATTTACTAAGGTTATGTGTGACACTTACCATTTAAAAGGATCGTAGTAAAAATCTTTGACGAATGCAACCGCACCTTTGCTGCCCATTATATAAAGACAAAAATTTAATCTTGTATTAAAATTATTGCAATGAAACCCTCAATTTCTCACGAAAAAATAGTAAACCAAGAAAACGCTTATAATTTTACAATCACGATTCACATTGACAGAATATTTTTTGACTAAAAAATTTGACTTTGACATTTGAATTTACATTCAGTTGCGTTCAGTATCACATATTATTCTATGTAAAATTTTATTAATACTATTAAGTATATTATACCAATAACATATTTTAATGTTATTTGTGATATACTTGTTCAAATTAGGTCTGGCTGTGTTACAGATGAGACCTGCGATGCACTTACATGTGTAGTTTCATGTTTACACGCCCTAGTGCCAGCTGAGGGTGAGTTCTTGTTTGTTTCAAATAGGATTAAAGGGACAGATAATCGGGACGATTATTGAGTAAGAGGAGAATGAATGAAGTCCTCTCACGAGGCCCCTCCTGTTACGCACAGTTTGGGAACCTCTGCATTAGGCAACATGTATTATGTAAAATTAGATGTGATTCAAGCCGACGTCTCAGACTCTGGACGTTCACTGTTGGACATCCATAGATTTCCCGTCCGACCGATTACGAGTTCAATCTCCAGTAGTAAACTTTTTAAATATAATAGCTACAAAAAATACAGCTCGGCTTGTATTTCTTTTTGAAGCTCTTACGTGTTTGTCGCACATTTTTCAAATACAGAACTTAATATAACTAAATAAATGATTTATAATGTGTGTGAAAACTTAAATCTTATTGTGAGATTAAATCTTGTTGTAATACTAAATCAAACGCTATTTAGTATTACAAACGCATCATTTATTTCTTCTAACTACATTCACTATCCAGTCAATATAATAGGAAACTTTTGTGTATACACCAGGATAAAACCGATTTCCGCACGTATAACCAAAAGAGACTAAACCGGTCACAACTCCTTTATAAAACATTGGTCCTCCAGAGTCTCCAAAACAGCCATCGATTCCGTCAACGTCGATTCGACCAGCACATATCATAGAGTCAGCTATTATAGACCCAATAGTTCTGTACCGAAGCTTGCAATCCATTTGATCCACTGTATAAATAGTTGCTAATTGTAGCTGATCTGATTGATGGCCTCCTAACTGTACCAGAAAAATAAATTGTTAGATAAAACATGTTGTTTTAGTCTATAAAACTTCATGACTGTATTTTTAATGTGAAGTAAGTATGTAGAAGAAGTTATCTAATGATATAGATATGTGTTCACAGTCCCGTTTCTGAACTACACGTCTTAAAATTATACCTAGTTTAATATACCATAACTATCAAATAACGTACCTGTGTAATACCCCATCCAATTAGAAGGCAGAGTGAATTTGTTTTAATTTCAGTCCCCTTATTCGCTATGGTAGCTTGACGCGTTGTAGCGCCAAACAGAATTTTCTTATACAATACCACTATCGCCACGTCATTAGTAAAGTAATACTTGTCGAATTCTTGATGTGGTACGATCGTTTTTACTTTATGCACGACGCCACCTTTACTGCGAAAAGATGAACCAACTCGCACCCTCCAAAAGTCAGGATAGGTGTAACTGAAAACAGGATACAGAAATATTTAATGTACTTACTCTGTGATTAACGATATGAAATTTGCATATTATGTGTGAGTGATTTATGATTAATTAACTCAATTAGTATGCAAAGATTGTTTGCTTCACGTAGATATTAAATTAGAATCTCTTACTAAGCTAGGTAACGATCTAAAATTTTTATAGTACATTACAAAAATATTTTATTGAAAGTTGAAAAACATAATATGCGGGGTTCGAGTGCGTGAATCGTGATACTCATAAATGTAGATTGTAATGTATTATTGCTCAGTAATAACAGTAATTTCAAGTCTCGAGGGAATAAGCTTTATTAAAAGTCTAGATTTTACAGAGACATGCCCTTTCTTACATATCACATAACCGTCGCCGTCATAGAATCGTGGTTAAATGAATCTCTATTGTTGAATGTAATCGAAAATACAAATAACTTAATTGCGATAAATAAATTAAAACAATGATAAACTTACTTGTTGCCAGTATCAATGTTATACTGAAAGCAGTGAGCAGTTGATAAAATATGTCGTGATGTGATGATGACGCCTGCGCAGTGCTGGGAGAACTGACCATTCCCCCAGGGATCTAACAGCAGTTGGGCTATCACTGGGAACTGCTGTATGGTGGTCGGTGTCCCTCCCAATACACGAACGTTTTGACAATGCGCTGATAAAGAAAATTTTATTTAGTTAGGATAGACGTGAGTTTAAAGCCTAAGTAATTGTATTGAGTTCTAATCTTATAAAATATAATCATTAGTGTTAGGGGTAGTTTTTTACAGAGGACTAGCGCACAGCGTTTGTTTTTGGCGGCAGAATAAATAATTAATTCAATGAAATCAGCAGCACAAATAATAAATTCGTTTACTACTTTTTGTACTAAATTAACAGCTATTAGAGAATTTTGGTTGTGGTTTCCTTTTGAATAAAAATTCTAGTCCAGGGGCATTGAAAGGTAAAGGCCGCGCAAATGAGATTTCAATAATATTCTAGTGAAAAATTATGTTTGAAAAATTAATAAGCTCAAAATTAATTTTACTCTAAGGAACTATCTATTTGTGGGCGTTTAAATTTTATATCAGTTCAAAATTGATAGGAAAGTGTGAATAAAAATTGATTGCGTTGTTAAATTAAATAAATTGCCACTTACCAGTTAAAAAACAGGATAGCAATAAGAACTGAATGTAAAGTATAAACATATTTCAAAGTTTGTTAAACGTAAGCAGTATTCGTGTACCTTGCAAGATTTCTTTCGACTGATGAATCGAGACTCATACGGTACTTTCTTAAAGGTTTATTACGGTGATATAATAACATACCTACATATCTACCTAAGGCCTCAATCCTCATAAAGGTAGGTCTAAGCTTTGTATACAGTACTTTCGTAGTTTTGATACTTTAATCTTAAATTTATCTATTTGTTTCATTTAAACTTAGATAGCAAGTAATGTCATGATTTCATCATTATCAGTGTCAATCGATCAGATACTTAATAATTAAGGACATCTTACAGGACCTTCCTTCATGGCCTCTACAACAAAGAACACGCTGAAACGACTTCACTTTTTGAATGACAATGATATCAATATAAAATGATTAAAATTAAGACATGGCCATATCGTATAGTAGATCCATTGATTAAAAGAATAGAAAATGCGCCAAATTAATTGCCTCATGAAGAAATGGAAAACTAAGTATATCCATGCGATAGATTTAAACAATTAAAGGATCAATATTGTTAGTCCACTTTAACATAATCTATTGTAAATATTAATAAGTACTTTGCTCGTTGTAGAAAATTATGATCATCAATCATCTTCTAAGTGTTTTAGTTAATTTGAATTTTGAAGCTTCAACAACGATCCACTATTTTTTATGGTTTAGGTTATAAGTTACAATAAATTGTTTTAAGAAGGTAGTTATGGAAGATTAACGCCTCATAGCTACTTAGTATTACCACGGATAGTAAATATATATACTAGTAGTTATTTAAATAACCAATGAAATTATGTTAAATATGTTACAAAATATATACGGAACAAAATTTCTAAGATTTTAGACTGGGTTAATGTAGTAATAATAGTAAAAAAGTGTAATGTAGAATAATAGTAAAAAAGTGTAAATGTAATTAATAATAGTAAAAAAGTGTATTTTCGTTTGCTTAATTGGTCCGTGGGTCGTTTACGATTAAGTAACGTTTAACCAGAAATAAAATACCTAAGTAACTATCTGTTTTGTGGTGTCACTGAGCGATTTTTCTAATATAATAGGATCCCATAATTTTCTTGTACCCTGAGAGATTGGGACTTTATTGCGTCTCGATCGGGGTTCGAATCCGGGATATCTATCTCTGTGACTATTGAACCCACGGAACATCTTTTAATGTTCTGTGATTGAACCAACGGAGCGGTACATTAATCGTAGAACAGCGTTTTCATGTAGGTACTTATGAGTATTTAGGTTTTAGTTTTAGGGAATTAGGTTCCTCAGTTGTTATATATTATAATTAGTATAGGTACATATACAGTTTCAGAGAATAGGTAATATGTAATCTATACTAATATTATAAAGCTGAAGAGTTTGTTTGTTTGTTTGTTTGAACGCGCTAATCTCAGAAACTACTGGTCCGATTTGAATATAAGCCCATTAGGATAGCCCATTTATCGAGGAACGCTATAGGCTATATATCATTCCGATATTCCCACGGGAGCGAAGCCCTGGTGCGCAGCTAGTAATGTATATTTCACTATTCCTTGACTGTCATTTTCAAGTAGGCTAAAAAGTTGATAAGAGAGATAAGGCGCTCTACCGACGACATTACGTATTCTCTAGACTAGTAAGTATTTAAAAAAACTCAAGGATTTCGATGTTTCATTAATTTTATTTTTTAACCTTTAAATGATTTAGATAGAAGAAATTATGGAAATTTTTATTTTTTTTCAAAGACACATGCGTTGTCCGCACAGGCGCCTCAACAGGGAATCACACCAGTGTGATTTCCGCTTTATATTTTGACACAAAAGTGTTATTACACACACTTTTTTTTTCTTAAACAACACACGCGGTTCGAACATTTTTTTGATGTAAATGCTTGTTGATTTAGTGTTTGCATCTTTTACTACAAATCGAAGAATCTAGAGTTCAAATATCGAGTCTGGCTTAAAAAAATGTTATAGCGATTTTTAACAAAAACTCTTTATAATAGCCCTTAGACAGGAAGTTAGCAGTGTTGGTACACCTCCGTGCCTCGGAAAGCACGTACTAACGGATTAATTATGAGAGGTATAGCGAGAGTGTACCTGTGTTTGTACACTATAATTTATCTTTAATATATTTCAGCACAGGTAGGCCGCCCCGTCAGTAAATTCGATCTGGTGGAACGTTTTTTTAAATACAAATTTTATAATTGATCAATCAGTGTTAGGAGTACCGTTAAATATATTTTTTTAATAGTTAAGGTTTTTCTGAAGATTTATTATACCTTATTAGGGTATACAGTATTCGAGCATCAATAAACCGAACTAATTGGGAGACATTAGTTCGAATTTTTCGGATAATCGCACTTGATATATCCACATTCATATTTATATCAACATACGGACATTGATATGAGGAGGTAGGTAGGTTGCGCGTTTAGGGATTTCGGATAAACAGTTATGTAATAGTCTACCTCACTTATTACTTTCTGCCCGGTTGACTGGTAGAGACGGCCGTCAAATGTATTGTACTATATGTACCAACATTCTAGTTCATAATTATGACATTATATAGTACATTAATGAGTGAAATAAAATAAATAAACAATGTACGCTCTACAGTAATTAAATAAATAAGTAATCATTATTGCTTGTTTCATTATGTATATATTTTTTTACATAAACTTTGATCAGATCACAACATCTATAAAACAAAATAACATTCTATGAATAACCTCTATTTACAAAAACAATAAAATTCACTGTGCATACACCATTTATCTTATAATTCCTTTATTTCTAATAGAAGCCTGTATTTGGTTATCAATGCTGGTGTAATATTTCATTTCTCCGAGTAACTTAATTACTTTCTTTAAATCACCATCAAAGAATGCAGTTGATACTCTTTTTTGTAGATCTTTTATTAGTGCTTTATTCTCTTTATTTAATTTCATGATTTCAGCTTCAGTTTCAGCGTTTTCAACTTCTTCATTCTTTTCCATGATCTTCATTAAAAATTCACGATCAAGTTCTGTACTCTCCGGTATTTCCTTTCCTCTTAATCGTAACATATAAATACCTGTAATTAATACGGAATTAAGTAATAAATTAAAAAAATATATATAATAAATTAATTGTACTTAAAAAATTTATTGGAAATTTCTAGCAGATCAAGTTAGTTAATAACCCTGTTTTAAGTTCAGATATGTTCATTACATTGTGATAGCTTCTTAGCTATATTATATTTACCATAGTATCTTTACTATGGTAAATATTTGCTAAACACTATAAATTAATGTTGCAACTTTCAAGTTCATCCAAGTAATATTACCTCTTGATAAAGGTTCCAATAATGTCTTATAGGCTTCATTGACTAAAGATGAATATTTTTCTGATATCTCTAGTTCCTTTTTGTCTCTGGAATTAAAAATATTTCGAATTAATAATAATATATGAATATGCATTAGTGTGACTTTCAAACACAATTAATAAGGTCTGATAAGAATTCATAATACATTTTAAGTATGTTTGTCAAAAAGAATTAAAAACAATCATGTGCTACACTTACTTGTTCGCATATTTATCGGGATGTAAATACTTTTGTAGTTCCTTGTATCTTTTGGCCAGGTCATTTTCGTCTAGGTCGTAAGTTTCATTTACTCCCATAAGTTGAAAGTAATTTTCTACGTCATCCGGTTTTTGTAGAACTTTGCAGTTCGAACAAAATAAATTTGATATTAATGAACTTTGATTTGTACCACAGGACCAGCAGGATGCATAACGGTATTTACTTAAAAAAACGCTTCGCGTAGATAAATTTGTTAGTAATCTTCCAAAATTCATGGTGTTCATTAAAACTGAAACGACAAAATAAATGATGAACGCCGAAAACCAAATAAATTATGAAATCACGAAGGCCAATATATCTTATGTCAGCGTTGTACTTGTAAACATTGAACAATAACCAATTTTAGCTTTGTAATAGAATTGATATTGAATATATTAATTCATATTAACCTTGAATTGATGAAAATTATAAACAAGGTACAGTATAAATAAAGTGATATTTAGACTTAAAATCTAAGTTATTATAACCAAAACATTGTGTCTAAATTACCTATACAAGACCCATAATGTCAATGTGTCAAAATCAGCTGATTATTGGTACAGATGCGTTCAATATTGTACGGAGGCAAATTATAAATTATTTCAATATTTTTCTATAAAAAATAAAGTTTCGATTATTTGTCTTATAAACCATGTAAATTCGTTCTATTTATTGCTTACAGATTGTCGATAATTCATGGTTCACACTTGGGATACGGAATGAGGTTTGAAAGAATTTGACAGTGACATTTTAGATTTGTTTGTATTCAGACTGATTTTGTTATAGTTTTTGAAATCAAATAATTAATTTTAAGATTTAGGCATTATTTTGCTTAATGCTTGTATAGCTTAAAATTAAATGAATATATTGTCAACTTCATATTAACATACTTCAACCTCATTAAATTGTAGAAAATGGTTTCGTATTTTACAATCGATTCAACCGGTGAAGTTACCAATTTTCAGAAGGAAATATCAAACATGATGCATGGCTTCGGTGACAATCCTAATCCTAATGCTGCAACAGTCGTTCTTGTGGAGAGTGTAGTGCTTCAACAATTACGTACCATGCTACAAGAAGCGTTGAATTATTCGATCTTGAGAGGAGCAAAAGCAATAACTAACACTGATATAATATATTTAATGAGGAAAAATCCAATGAAATTAAAGAGATTGTATGATTATCAAGTAAAATTGGACCGAATTGATAAGAACCGGTCAGCAACTACTGGTACACCAACTGCTGAAAGCATACTGCCAGTTATTGAGGATGATAAGGATATAATAAAAAAGAAACGCACACATATCGATGTAATTAACGATCTAGATGAGGCTGATGAAGTAAGTCAGATAAAATTTGATGTTATTGACTATTTACGGAAAGTCAGAGCTGCTAAATTAACTGAAGCAATGTCGTTTGAGAAATATGAGGCATATCACAAAGCCAGGTGCAGCTCATTCCGATCTGGTTATGGTATGTCAAAAGGTTTTGTAAAATTAGAGAGATGGATTAATCCAACCAAAGAGTTGAAGATTACCTTACCAGCTTTAGAAGTACTCTGCTTCTTAGCTTATGAGACTGTAGCTGAGATTGTAGATGCTGTATTTTTAATTCGGCAGGATAGCAAAAAGAAGGTTGGAGATCCTTTTAGTAAATTTGAAGGTGGATACTTTTGTAATCCTCTAAGTTTGAACAATGCAGTGTATATTAAATCTGGATATGAAGGGGTTCCTGCAATAACTGTGGCGGAAGTTAGAGAAGTTTTGAGAAGATATTTTACCCCAAAGGTTGGAATGAATGGGCTGTTCTATAGGAATATGAGTAATGATTTACCTGTGAGATACATAGCTATTTGAAGTGCATTCTAAGGACTATGTTGGTAATACAGAATTGTTATGATTTATTAAGTATTCTAAGCTTTAAGGTAAATTTTATCTTGTTTGATTTAAGATATAATCATATTTTAAAGAGATTTTCAATGAGGTCATTTCCAATACATTAATGAATTATGTTAGCAAGTTATTACAAGATTATCTGTGTTACTTTTTTTGCTCTTCAAAATGTAACTTTTATTTTTTTCTATAGACAAATTGAAATATTAAATGTAAGGTTTGAAGGATTCTGCCTTTTTTGAATACTATAGGGAATATTGATCCTTTCTTTTTAATTTCTTTGAAAATAAACACAATATTAAGATACTGTTTGTCTTTTCATTGTGAACTGTCTGTCTTTCATCTATACATATAATAAAATCGTAGACTAGCCGTGTCTGTACATTTAATATTTTCAAG
>LQNK01003367.1:0-23321 GCA_001586405.1 Phoebis sennae
GACTTCCTTTTATTCATTGACAATAGATAAATATAGACTAAACATTGCCATATTAATAACAATAATAAAGGAAAGAAAAATTACGAAAGAATATGAATTAATCTCCATTAACTCTCTTATTAAAATATGTGTAGCGACACAATATGATTAAGTCTTAGTATTAATTATGATCCTATAAGGTATGATGTGTTTATGGGACAAATAAACTTTTTTTTCTTTCTTTCAATATGCATCTACATATTTGTTTAATTACAAACATGTAAGTTTAGGTCACGTACGCGTACAGTTTGGCGACAATTTATTTATGTTGCATTGTAAAATAAAATAAAATAAATAAATAAAAAAAAAAATATAAAAAAAAGCTAGCCACCTCAGTAGTCTCCAAACCACCACTATGTAAAGTCGCAATTCAATTGGCATTTAATTATAAAATGTACCGATACAAAAAAAGATAATTTAAGATTGAAACCTGAACAAACACATTCTTCCCCGCATATACATCTATAACTATATCAAATCAAATCATCTTTATTGCGAATATGGGTACATTTATGGTTTTTAAATTGTTGTTACTCCATACTCCACCAATAGGCATGCAAATATAATTATTAATATTTATTCATTACAATACAATTATTCATTAGTCAGTGAAAATAAAAATTCATAAACACATTAAAAATATTCAGTAATTATACAAGCATTAAATTAAATAATTTTTTAACTTGTGTTTAAATTGAATCATGTCATTAATTTTTATTATGCAATAAATATATCTATATCCGTCTCTTTCTTTCAGAGCAAAGAAGTGATAAGAGAAAGAGAGAGAGCCAAATACACACTGAAGACATTACCGGCTGGTTTGACACAAACCTGGCAACAGTATATGCTGAAACGACAATATGAAGACTTTGTGCATTGTGTAGCTCAGGTGAGATTGAAATTTATATTCATAATCTTATAAAAAAAATGAATCGTAAAATGTGTTGGTAAGCGCATAACTCAACAACGACTGGACCAATTTGGACAATTCTTTTTTTTAAATGTTTGTTGAAGTTTAAGCAGGTTTTTACGGCGAGGAGAATTGCCAGGTCCACGCGAGCGAAGCCGCGGGTGGAAAGCTAGTATATTAATATTTCCTATAGTTGTTAGCTTAAAAAACATATTTCATCGACTTCAATGACAAAAATCGTAAGATTATTTAAAAATTAAAAAAAAAATCTATTTTTATTATTAAACTGGGGATGTCAAACACGCTATCGACCATAACATGACGTCAATTTGACTGTAAATTTACTGACTGTCTTATTTAAATGTATAACCTATTATAGTTCATTTATACTCCCTGAAATATAGTTTACAATGTATGTTTAAACGTCAGTTAAACTAGGGTTAGGGATTTTTCCTAGGGTTTTCATGATATAAAAATTGTTGATGAAGTTTATTGACTATCGGCCGTCTTCAATATTCTATCTATCCCTTGTTTTGCTTACTAAAGTCAGACAAATCTATCTATTTGCACTTACTTTGATTTCAATATCCTAACGACGAATACATTTGCTATGACTTTTGTCTATCTATTGTTATATAATTTGACATAATAATCTATCCATCATTGAAACATTATTGAAAATGGCCGTTACTTAATGTAAAGTGTCCGAAACGTAAAGTTCAAAATAATAATAAATAATAAAATATATTATATAACACTCAAAGAGGACGGACTGACTGACTGTTTTAATGAAGGTTCGATCCCCACGAGTAGAAAATTATGATGTGATGAACATTGTATTTTTCTACTGTCTGGCTGTTAATTTATCTATTGTATGTATGTATTTACAATAACTTTGTTTAAGTTTGTCTATCAGTTATCTAGTTTCCATAGAAGCTTTGCTTAGTTTGGCACTAGATGGCGTTGTATTTAAAAGTCCAGGAATATTTATTTATTATTTATAGTGATTATTGTAATTGCAGGTGTCAGAGTCGCCATACGACGAGAGAACCGCGGCTTCAGTGCCCGGAGTCCACTTTGAGTTCCCCGGAGGTTATCATCAGGACTTTGGTCCTGAGAGGTTCAAGCTGACTGAATGTTTGTTCGATCAGAGCCTCGGAGCTGCGCATTTAGGTATGTACCTTGTACTAGGCCTCAGTGCCCGAAGCGTCAATTCAAAAAGCATCAGTGCACAAAGCCTCAGTGCACTAAGCCTCAGTGTGTACAGTGCACAAGCCCTACGAGTCTATAGTGTAAGAGGCTTCAGTGCCCGGAGTCCACTTTGAGTTCCCCGGAGGTTATCATCAGGACTTCGGTCCCGAGAGGTTCAAACTGACCGAGTGTTTGTTCGATCAGAGCCTCGGAGCTGCGCATTTAGGTATGTACCCACAGTGCATGAGGCCTCAGTGCCCAAAGCCTCAGTGCACAAAACCTTAATGCACAAAGCCTCAGTGCACTAGGCCTCAGTGTGTACAGTGCACAAGCCCTACGAGTCTATAGTGTAAGAGGCTTCAGTGCCCGGAGTCCACTTTGAGTTCCCCGGAGGCTATCACCAGGACTTCGGTCCTGAGAGGTTCAAGCTGACCGAGTGTTTGTTCGACCAGAGCCTCGGAGCTGCGCATTTAGGTATGTACCCACAGTGCATGAGGCCTCAGTGCCCAAAACCTCAGTGCACAAAACCTTAGTGCACAAAGCCTCAGTGCACTAAGCCTCAGTGTGTACAGTGCACAAGGCCTAAGTGTCTATAGTGCAAGAGGCTTCAGTGCCCGGAGTCCACTTTGAGTTCCCCGGAGGTTACCATCAGGACTTCGGTCCTGAGAGGTTCAAGCTGACTGAGTGTCTGTTCGATCAGAGCCTCGGAGCTGCGCATTTAGGTATGTACACAGTGCATGAGGCCTCAGTGCCTGAAGCCTCAGTGTACCAAACCTTAGTGCACAAAGCCTCAGTGCACTAAGCCTCAGTGTGTACAGTGCACAAGGCCTAAGTGTCTATAGTGCAAGAGGCTTCAGTGCCCGGAGTCCACTTTGAGTTCCCCGGAGGTTACCATCAGGACTTCGGTCCTGAGAGGTTCAAGCTGACTGAGTGTCTGTTCGATCAGAGCCTCGGAGCTGCGCATTTAGGTATGTACACAGTGCATGAGGCCTCAGTGCCTGAAGCCTCAGTGTACCAAACCTCAGTACACAAAGCCTCAGTGCACAAGACCTTAGTGTGTAGAGTGCACAAGGCCTAAGTGTCTATAGTTCAAGAGGTTTTAGTGCCCGGAGTCCACATTGACTTTTCTGGAGTATTGATTTATATTATTATAGAGTATTTATTTTTGTATTGTAGTTTGTGCGGCGTTTTATACTAATGCAACTTAACCTTCTGTTCAAACAAAGCTATTTCATTGTTGTATTGCAGTGTGTGCGGCGTGCGGCGCGTGCGACGCGGACGCGCGGCCCGCCCTGTGGGGGGGAGTGGTGGCGTGCGGCGGCGCGGCGGCGCTGGGCGGCTGGCTGGAGCGGCTCGCGCGGGACCTGGCCGCGCGCGCGCCCTCCTCGCACCGCCTGAAGACGCACGCGGCGCCGCAGCCCGCCGAGCGGCGCTTCGCGGCGTGGATCGGTGAGTGTGTGTGTGGTGTGTGTGCGGTGTGTGTGTGTAGAAGTTGGAATACGTGGGTGTTAGTGTGTATCTATGCATATAATTAAACTGTAGAAATAAAAATTCTGTTGATATTTAAAAAATAATTAAAAGGAGGGGGAGTGTTACAAGATCGATGTAGAACCCATAAATGTGATTAGATTTTTTTTGTCTGTCTGTCTGTATGTTTGTTCGACATATCAAAATTGCTGATACGATTCGAATTTTTACCGTGGTTTTCACAAACGTATTGTTGAGCCCCTGAATGCGAGCGAAGCCACAAACAGATCTGATAGACTATACAACATTATACTAGGGAAGCGAAACCGAGCAGAACATTAATAAATATGAAATCACGACTTTCCTGATAATATTCATATTATATTCCTTAGGTCTCCACAATGTAGGACGAATTTAGGCAAACATTTCCCTTTAGTAAGAATGATACATAGCTATAACATAGTATCTAGACAAACATACGAAATCGATCTCTTTTACAATGAAGAATGTTAACAAATTTTGATTTTTAGCTTTTCATATTGTTTTTTTTAACTAAAAAATACTGTTGAAAAAATTATTTTGTTACGTCAATTCGTTTTTGATTTATAAGCAAAACAAATCGTAACCGCCCGACGCGGCGATTGTGGCGGTGTGACGTCATAAAACAGACAGCTCATGCGCTCGCTATAGCGCTTCCCACACGTACTATAGTTGCTGCGAAGTAGCGCGGCGTCTGTTTTGTGACGTCACAAGCGGTCACGTGGCTTTAGCGGAACTCGAAAGTTTAAAAGCTTATAAAATGAAAACTACTTGGTATTTTTGACTGCAACAAAAAACCGTGTATTTGTTTAGGTACAAGCTATACTGTTACAAACTTTCAACCTATTTGGCATACCTAATAACATTCTCCATTCATTATGACAGTTTATGAATCTAATAATATCATTCCTCGCCTGTAGATGCTGACGTACTTTTATTTCTGCTCAATTGATTTTATTTTCTTTAATCGTATCCCTTAACATTTTTTTTATTGTAAAACTCATATCCAGTATTTTAAATAAATGCATACTTAAATAGATTGCTTGATTAACAGTAAATGTGTTAATGGTTATGAGAATAACAATATTAGCTATTGGTCTTATATGTATAAATGTTTTTTACCAATATTACTTGCTGTAATTTCCTTAAATTTAAGAAGCACAATTTTGAAGTTGTAAAATGATGTTAGATTTAATGTGTTTTCTTTGTTGGAAATTCTTTAAAATAAAATAAAAATAAAATATGGTCATTATTAGTACTGTATACATTTATATCACATTAATGAGAAAAGATAATAAAATTTAAAAAAAAAATGTGAACTACTCCTCTCTTTTCTAACAAATATAATATAATTTTGTACAGTAATATAAAAAAAACTTATATTATTATTTATTTCCAGGTGGATCTATTCTAGCGTCAATAGGCTCATTCCAGCAGATGTGGATCTCGTCCCAGGAGTACGATGAGGGGGGCAAGGGACAGCTGGAGAGAAAATGCCCTTAATATAATATATTAGTTTGTGATAATATGTGTTTTATTTTAATAAAGGTTTTTAGTACATCCAAATATTTTTTCTGTACATGAATTGTTATTTTAAACTGATAAGATAGTTTAGCTAGTTTTAAAAGACTTTAAAAAATAGTGTCGATTAGTGATACATGTACAAGATCATTGAAATATTGCATATTTGTGATTTTTTTCAATATTTTCTCCTATAATGTATGAAGAAAGTTATTTATTTATTTATTTATTTATTTATTTATTTATTTATTTATTTATCATGAACTTATAAAAATGAAATCACTGCAAACTGCAAGTTTTATCAATATTGGTTAAGTAGTTTTCAATATATATACATTTTGATGTTTTAATCCAATCAAAAAAAAAATTGTAATATAGTTTCAAATAAGTCCTTAAAAATGAAATAAAATTAATATTCCAGATGTACATTATTAGATAAAGTACTCAAATAATTTTTAATTGTAATGGTAATTCCTAGGATTCCCTTCTACAAATTTTAATTATTTGAATAAAAAACCTTCCTGCATTTTAAAATAATTTATTTTACCTCATATTACAGTACACTAAAGATCGTTTATAATTTCACAGATAACACAAAATTACTGTCAAAAATAATTTTCACCCAGCCTGAAAATTATTTTATCAACAAATAATTCCAAATAATTGACAAGAGAAGACGGACAAATCGAATTGACTAGAATAAGACTTAATTCTAATAATGAATAAACAAAAGCGTTAAAATTTATAAAAAATATTAAACTGTCATACTCATAATTTTATACAGATAAAAAAAATAATTCGCGCCAAAAATATGAAGCAATGTTGCCGCATTTTGTAATAGCAGTTGTCAAAATGATATTTGTTTCATTGAATAGGTAAAATAAAATTCGTTGAAAACAATTACATATTATTATATATTTCCAATATTTAATTTCTACTGTTTAATAGATTTACATTCGTTTCAAGCCTGTTGTCCAATTAAATTTAATTTAGAAACTACTGTTAGTTGTTATAAGGGAAGTTTTTAAATAGGGTATCATCGTTGGCGAAAAAAGGCATTTCTTTGAAGATCACTGAAGCATCTGCTATGTGCATTTGCCGCTTTCCATATCTGAAAGTGATAAAAATGTCATTAATTGAAACGTATTTAACATTGATAAATAATATAATAATAAATAATATATTTCAGATTTCAAAGATCGATCAAAGAAATATTATTAGTTGTTACTTAAAACTATGTTAGTAATTTGATATACCTATAATTATAACTTAAAAAAATATTAAAACTGTAATGAAATTATTATTTGAAATAACTATAACGCTTCATTTTAAACCGACATTTTAAGAACGAGTGGAATTTAAATTTCGAGCGTTATTCTTACAATTAAATAAAAATCAAGATTAAATAATATTTCTGGACATTTAACACAATGCTATCTAGTCCCAAACTAAGGAAATAGAAAATTACAATGTTTATCACAACCACAGATAATATAATACTCTAGTCACAATATAATTTTCTACTTGAGGCGATCGAACCCACACCCCCCGGCGCACTAGACCATTGCTGTATCTACTGCGTCAATCGTCGTCAAATAAAATAAAATTTTATTGTCCACCAAATAACACAAACAAAATAAAACAGTCAAAACTTAAAACTAAATAGTTTTTTGGGGACAAAAAGGAGTCGTCTCAGCTATTGCCATCCGAGAACGGCGTGTCGAACAGCGCTGATTTTCGGACACTCCTTGCTCCCTAGAATGGTATGCGGGAGAGAGAGTTCTAGTTCGTCCTTTTCCTAATTGACCTCTAATAAAGGAAAAAATCTCAAAAATCTTAAAAAGTAATAGAATATCCTTACCGTCCACGTCCATGCACCGAATAGTACTCTTGCAATTCCTTCAGGTAATTGGATATTTGTTCCGCGGTGTCGAAGCGTTCGGGGCGTCGCGGGCGCGGGTACTGGGCGCTCGCGCACAAGATGGCGGACAGCAACAAGATGGCGACTAGGCTCCGCATGGCTGGAAAACAAATAAGCAGGCTTTATTCACTGACACGATATCTATTTGAAAGTCTGAACGCAGTAGGTAGGCGTAGTAGGTATTGTTGTCTAAGCAGGCAAGCGGAGCATGCCGTTCACCTGATGTTAAGTGACTGACCGCAGCCCATCAACATTTACAATATCAAAGTGTCATGCTTTGCCGGCTTAAAGGAAGTGGAGGGGACAGGATTAATGATGGGAAATTGGGAGAGGAATGGGCTCTGGGCTCACCGAACGGAACGTAGTGAAATACTACACGCCAATTACACCGGTGCGAGCTTGGCCCAATCAGGCAATGTTCGGCTCCCACTCTTTTATTGCTGAAGATGTTATGCAGCAGTATTACCCTCTGTCGGTTCTTACGACACCCACGGGTAGAAATTAAGTGGCGACACACGCACTCTAACATGTCGCCACAAGGGCAATCTTAATATTTTTCTCCTCGGGAGAATATCAGTGGGCAATTTCACCTCAAGACTCTTTGCTGCGATTTTTAATATTCCTCATAGTCTAGGATTTGGCCCTGAAAGGCCTTTTCAAAAATTTCAGTTTCATTTTGCGTGTCAAATATTTGTTTACAATAAAGTGTATAGCAATATATTATTCTCTCTTAACGCTACACCTGTAGAAACTCGCGTTTTACAGCGACGATTTTTGTTATTTTGAAACGACTTCTCAAAAGAACGCGGAGCTTATTAATTCATTTATTTTGTCACGAGATAGGGACAATGGAATCTTTAAAATAGGCTCAAAAAAGGTCTATATCCTACAGGTATACATATATAAACCCATATGTCAACAATATACTTACAACATTGCATTTTTATTAACGAAATCATAAAATTGTAGCGCGATCGTATTTCATACCTCATGCTGTGCTTAGATTAATGGTCTGTATATGCCATAAACCCGCTAGAAAATATATCGATTAAATATTTTTATCTGAAACTATCGGTTCCGCGCGGCTTCGCCCACACAATATTTTTAATCGGACTAATATGTAGTTCCTGAGCTGTCCAAAAACAAACAAACAAACTGTGTAGGTTCCAAAATTTTTCACCTTTCAACATTATATATCTAAGTAACAGCTATATTTTATTACGAAATTTATTGACTGAGCGAAGCGAGGTCTCAAAATCGAGATGTCCGAGCGATTGTATGTTTGTATGTAAGTATTAAAAACTTTGTCCGAAGATAACTTGAGTATTGTTGATCCGATCTTGACTATATTTCATTGGCAAATAGTTTAGATATAAGAAAATGTTGAATTCGAACTCAAAATTTGTAAGGGGGTTACTAAGATAGAGGCGGGGAGGGGTGAAATAGGCGAAGGTTTGTCCGATGATATAGATGAGTGTGGTATCAAATGAAGGATCTTGATTTATACATTACAACGAGAGGTATAGCTCGGGGCGAGCCACTAGTAATTAAAGCACGAGGGTGAGAAGCGGCAGGGCGTTGCTAGTCTACACTAATTTTATAAAGAGTTTTCTTTAATCAAATTTTTCGATTTGATTTTTTGATTGTATGTATAGTTTGCGAATCCTACATTATGCCTGACGATATAGGCTATATAATAGGAGTTATAATATTATGCTACGGGAGCGAAGAGCTACTTCTTTATATTTTTAAACTTACTATTTTTAAAATACATATTAACGACAAACGCATTGTAAAAATAACAAAAAAAACTTAATTTATTAGTGTTCAAAAAAATATCTTAAGTAAGGAAGTACATGAACATTGACATGCTTGCATATGAACTTTGAACTTTACCATAAACCCATAAGCCTCTTTAATCTATGGATACAATATAACCACATATTGTTACTTCAATAACGCGCAAATCCTAAATAGATTTATAATTATTTGATCGTTTTTCAATGGGGCGGCGTTTTATGTCATTATCAATGGTTTTATTAATATTTAAGCTTGGTAAAGATAGATAATTATTAATTTTGTGACGGTCTCTTTGATATTTAAGTGTTGCGATTTGCGGTAAACGGAGTTTTTATTAGTTAATCTGGGTTCGATTTTATTTTATTTTATTTTTCTTTATTATGGATAAAACAGTTATACAATATATATATATATATATACAGTGGCTGTAATAATCAGTTTTACAATTGGATAACCCCATAATCTAAAAAAATATCCTATTAATAATTGATTCGATTGCACGATTTCGAAATAATTAGTGATTGATATTGTTATTTTCTTGTTTCTGGATGTTTGTTGAGATTTCTTATTTACAATATTAAACAAAGTATAATGTAAACATCTACACTAATATTAAAAGAAGAAAGATTGGATTTTTTGTTTGTTTGTTTGAATTGAATAGGCTCCGAAAGTACTGAACCGATTTGAAAAATTCTTATCATTGGAATCCTACATTATCCCTGATGAACGTAGGCTATATAACATTATGCGAAAACGCGAAATAGCTGGTTATTAATAACTAGCTGTGACGCGCGGCTTCGCTCCCGTAGCATAATGTTATACCTATATATAGACTATAAAATCTAGATTATGTTACTCGTGGATAATGTAGCTTTCGAATAGTGAGAGAATTTTATAATTGACCCAATAGTTTTTGAGTCTATTCATTACAACCAAACAAAGTTTTCTTCTTTATAATACTACTATAGATTTGTTAATAATGTTTGGCAGAATTCAAACTACGCTAACATCTTAAAAATTCACAGTACAATTTTAAAATAACAATAATGGATTCTCGTCAGAGTTTTTCAGACGTATACCAATTGAAATAAAGGCTTTACGATTGATATATAGATCTAGATAACAAAAATCGTTTTCACATGTCAAGCGGACGCCTAGAAATTATTTTGAACGAGCGAGGTGAGGTCTCCGAGTCGAGATGGCGAACGTTTGTTTGTATGTATATTTTAATTCAAAATTCAAAATAATTTATTGCATAAACACAGTGTCGTCTTTGCCAGGCATACCGGCGTACAATATTTTACAATTATTGTAAACTATTCAATATAGTTTAGACAGTAGAAAATTTATAAATTGCACACATAATAACACGACATTACACACTAAATATTTACCAAAGAAAGTTTGAAAAATTTGCCGGCAAATTATATAACACATTGATTCTAACTCGTTCAACAATTTCTTAATTTTTTTAATTAATTTCGTTTCTTGAAATCTCCATATTTATAATAAAATTATAAGGCAGAAATATATTTTTTTTTTTGTATATATGTTTGAAAATTTTTTCAAAATTTCTTCTTCCAAAAGAAAGCTGCATTTTTACATTAGTTAGGCCACAGATAATATAATACTATTAGGTTAGGCTATTTTACAACACCGAGAGAATCCGCGTAGAACAGCTAGTCACTAAATAAACAAATGCCCCTATAAAACACGTTAAGTTTTAAGAGGCAGTTTATAACTTAATTAAGTTAAAGTTCTTTATAAGTGTGTTTAATTAACTTAACCGTGCTGTTTTGCAACTCGTTAAAAGATGGTATCTTAATCTTCACTTATGACTTATTCAGGATGTATTTTTGAAATAGGCTTTCAGGCCAAAACCCTGAATTATAATACTTGATAGATTGTGCCATCTTAATGGAAATTTATTTATTTATTTACTCTTTATTATACTATAAAATACACAATTTATACGACAATAAAATAAAACAAAAAAACACGTTATAATGGGCGACCTTATCACTAAATAGTGATCTCTTCCAGGTAACCACTGGGTAAAAAGGTAAAGATTTTTTATTAGTATAAAGATGGAGTGAAAGTATTTTAAGTATTGAAAAAAAAGTCTATAATTCAATACATAAATTAAGAATATCAAAAAATGCTAATATCATTTAACGCGTATTCTATTAATACCGTCGTAAAATAAAGTGAAGACATATATTAATTTTTTGGGTAAAAAATAAATCTATCTTGAATACGTTTTACTCAGATTCTCCTTCAAAAAAAAACTTATTATATTTCTTATTGTACGTAATATATTTTGAATATGGCAACTTTTCAGATGGGATTTTGAAGCTGCAGTATTATTTTAAGCACCAAAAATACTGTATTCATTTGATGCTATCATACATATAAACCTTCCTCTTGTAGATAGATTATCTATTAAAGATTTCTAGATAGATTTATCTATTAAAAAAAAACATCAAAATCCGTTGCGTAGTTTTAAAGATTTAACAAAGGGACATAGGGACAGAGAAAGCGACTTTGTTTTATACTATGTAGTGATACCAATATGATACAAATTGAACACATAGTTATCTATTCTCAATATCGATACTTTATTCGAGATCTTGGCGATTAAAATAAAACATGTAAGAATAAAAGTAAATTTATTAAAACAACGATCGAAATAGAACCTCCTCTCTTTTTTGAAGTCGGTTAAAAATTTATACTATGTAGTTAAATTTCAGTTAGATCAATGTAACACATCGGCCTACATATCCTTGTCATGACCGCAGCCACTTGAAATACATTAACTAAATTATAAATAGCTCCTATAAAGCTAGTGGTTCACTCCGAGCTAGACCTCGCGTTGCAATGCACTTTTTATACAATTAACTTTTCCAGAAATGCACTGCCGAACACTTGTTTTACCTTAAGTTTTTAGTTATAATTTTTAGAATAAATAGGTTAATAGTTTAGTGTAATAATTTTATTAGTAGTTTCTGGAATAAATGCTTTTTCGTTCTTTCAATGTATATCAAGACCTTTCGTTTGATATCACTGGGCTATATTCATATGAAAATCGATATCACATATCTTCGTATATCTACATTAGTATTATAAAGAGGAAATCTTTGTTTGTTTGGTTGTAATGAAAAAGCTCAAAAACTACTGGACCGATTTTAAAAATTCTTTCACCATTCGAAAACTACATTATCCACGAGTAACATAGGCTACACAAAACATTATGCCACAGGGGCGAAGCCGCGCGGGTCGGCTAGTAGTATTATAAATATGAAAGTCTGTGAGGCTTTACGAATATGTCCACGGGTAACATAGGCTATAGACGCGACTTCGCTCGCGTGGACCCGGTAATTATTCGAATTTTTCTCGCCGTAAAAACCATGCTTGAACTTCAACGAACATTTAAAAATTAAAATTGTCCAAATTGGTCCAGTCGTTGTTGAGTTATGCGCTTACCAACACATTTTGCGATTCATTTTTATATATAAGTTACAACTATAACATTATGCTACGGGAGAGAATCTGTGCGGATCAGCTAGTATTACATAAAATAAAATACACACTACATGTCTACACTTTCCAATTACATATAATATAAAATGTATATAAATTTAAAGCACAATATACGGTCTACACAAAATGACCGCAACCACTTGAAACACATTACCTAATAACTTTAAACCGGCGTAAAATTGATAGTGCATCGAGGGCTTCTCAACTAACAAACGCACCGATGTTGATTCATTACATTATCATTTACAATGGTTAATTATAGGACTCATAAAACACTCGATGGTATAAATTACAATGGTATTTTTAGGTTTACTTTTCAATTTTAAAAAAATAAATAAACATTCTGGGATTGAACACACGCACAGTCCCAAACTTAGCAATGCGTACATATGGAAACTAAATAACTGATAGACATAATTATACATACTTTTTTTTTGTAAATACCTAATGTATTTGTAAAAATTACAATGTTCATCACATTATAATTTTTTACTCGTGGAATTGAACCCAATGGACGCAATAGACCATTGCCACATCTACTGCGCCAATCAGGTCAAATTTATATTTTATTATATTAAATTAACAAAGCCTCGCCGACCCTTTTCATTATTTTTACATGTTTAGAAACATGTTCAGAATGTCATTTAAACGAATGAAACGCTAGCTATATAACACCTTATATATACCGGGACTTTATCTATGCACTCTTAAAAATTTTAAGGGATATAAAGAAGTAGAAGCAGAGAGAAAGATATTAGCATTAAAACAATATTTTTTACTAGCTGCGCCCCAGGGCTTCGCTCCCGTGGGAACATCGGGATAATATATGTCTATAGCCTTCCTCGATAAATGGGCTATCTAACACTAAAAAAAATTTTCGAATCGGATCAGTAGTTCCTGAGATTAGCTCGTTACAATAAACAAACTCTTCAGCTTTATAATATTAGTATAGATTAATACGGCATTAAAATATTCTATTCATCATAATTATTAATTCCCATTATATCATTCAGATTGATATAATAAAAATGAAAAAAAAAACATAAAATAAATAACATTATTTAGTACCTAATCTATTTCTACTCGCGTCGTAGGGTGTACAGTTTTATATATTCAATTCGATATTTAATTCTTCTAAAATATCAAAGGTTTTTAATTTATATCTAAAACATCAACTTTCACTACACTTTATATTATCTATTTTTTATGACTGCATAAATAAACACCCGGTATATATTCCGTGGGTTGCAAAAAAATTAATTCTAATTTCGCCTAAAGCCCTTTCAAACTCCACTGCACAAAAAAACCTCCAAATTTTAAAACGGAACACCGATTAAAAATCACCACGCCAAAATTAAACGACAAAATAATACAGCGATTTTCTTATATTGTTGTTTTACCGGAAAATATTTTACCGATAAACTCTCTTCCCTATAAATCGTGGAATTACAGTTTACCGTTCAATAGTGATGTGCTTTGTCGATAATTGTCCAATCAGGTGGTTGGAAGCAATTTGCGGGGTGTTTTTCCGTTTACGGAGAAATATATTTTGTCTATAAAGAGAAAATTGGTGTTCTAATATCGTATATCTATTATCGCACAGTATTTTCTTGAAATGTACTGCTTGAAATAGTTTAAATTTGTGGCTTATTTTCTAGCTGCTATTGTCGCATCTCGCGTCTATAGATTTCATCAATATACGCTGTTTCAGCGTCATTGAAATACAAACATCCAAATTTTCATTTTTATTATAGTAGTAAGTAGGATAGACTTCCGTTATATCTATACTAATATTATAAAGAGGAAAGATTTGGTTGTTTCTATTGAATAGGCTCTGAAACTACTGGACTGATTTGGATGAAATTTTGACAGAGATTCTTTGAAACCTCTGTAGAAAATATGAAGGATATAGGATAGTTTTTATCCCGAAAATCCTTCGGGAACGGGATATATACGCGGGTGAAACCGCAGCTAGTCAATTACTATTTAACATTACTAATTTCATAGAGTTCGTAAAAAAAACATAAAAATTTATTTCATCTAGTTTTCCCTTAATCTTTAAATAACGTCACTTAACTTTATTCACGTGTAATAAAATACTGTATTAAAATAAAACTCGATTGTAAATTAACCCGGTACATTCGATTCAAAATACATCATAACTGTTTATTATTTATCATTATAATTTCAGTTATTACATCCATAATTTGTTAATAAGTTACTTATAACTATGTTAGTATTAATTTAACAAGATAAATATTTTTTCTACGAGCAGTTGTAAATAACAATCTATCGATAATTTTCCCTCCCTATTCGATTTGCTGGCCACTTCTTGTGGGTCAGGTATGAACTATAGTAATCAATATGTACCGATTGGTTCATTGTTAAATATTCATATTGTTTTTTATGTTACAAGTGGGACACACTATACTCTACATTATGTAAAGTATGATAATAGTTTTTCGTTGATATCAAATTACGGTGTGCAACCAGAGATAATCCTGTTTGTTACTTTATAAGCAGCTAAACTATAGTTTGTCATCATAAAGTACAGATTAGTTCATTGTTAAACCTACATATTGCTCTTTATGTAACGGGGGATTCATTGTATGGGATATAACACAATACATAATATAATATTACTATAAAAATACGAAGAATGTCGAAAAATCAAAGAGTCACATAAGAATCTTTTGACTCAAAGTTATTCTATAAAAATCTATCTAGGTACACATTTACAATTTATCGACACAATTTACCGATTATCGACAAAACTATCGATATAAATCTATCGATACGTATCTTCCCACCGCCGGCCACTTGCTATAAACTATAGTATGTAATCAAAATGTACCGATTGGTTCATTGTTATACATTTATATTTTATATTATATGATTATATATATACATAATACACAGCATAATATAAAATAATAATAAAAATTGAACAAAATCGCTCTTAAAGAGTTTATCAATTTGACTCTGAAGAACCTGTTACTTTAACTGTTTTCAAATTTATCGATAAAATGGTATCGGCAAAGTCTCACACAAGAATATATTGATACAAAGTTATAAAAAATCTATCCAAACATAGCTATAAAAATCCGTCTGTAACAATCGACACAATTTACCGATTATCGACAAAAGTATCGATATAAATCTATCGATACATATCTTCCCACCCTCGGCCACTTGCTATAAACTATAGTATGTAATCAAAATGTACCGATTGGTTCATTGTTATACATTCATATTGCACTCTTTATGTCAAGATTGCATTGTATAGGATGTGGGATTCCTTGTACGCATTGAAAAATACAGTAAACTAGCTGATTTACTTTTTATATGTGAAGCCAAAGATTTTCAAACTGCCTATTAATATTATAAAAGCGAAAGTTTGTGAGAAATGAGAATGTATGTATGTATTTAAGTTTGTTATTCTTTCTCGCAAAAACTGATGAATCCATCATATTCAATAACATATAGAGTAATTTTAAGTTTGGTACTCTCTCACGCAAAAACTAATGAATCCATCATATTGAATAACATTTAGAGTAATTTAAGTTTGGTACTCTCTCACGCAAAAACTAATGAATCCATCATATTGAATAACATATAGAGTAATTTAAGTTTGGTACTCTCTCACGCAAAAACTAATGAATCCATCATATTGAATAACATATAGAGTACAACAATATACACCTGATGAATAATTTTTCGGTTGTAATAAAGTTATTAAATAAATAATCTGAATTAAGTGTTTTTTATTTGAAAAGAATCTAATGGCGTAAAGACACGCTAAATATTTTAATTAATTTCTAACTTGATTAAAAATTCGGCAAACAAGAATAAGGTAGGTTACTTATTCTTGTTTTTTTCTATCCTTTCGGTAGAGACAGCCTTCCGAATCGGTGGTAAATAAAAATATTAATTATGTAAATTTATGCGACGTTCCAAAAGCGCCTCGAAAGAGGCCAATTTGGAAAATAAACGTTTTGACTTTGACTTTAACTTTGACTTTGATTTTGACTTTGACTATCAATTTTACCGTTTTGAAAACCTATTAGTAGGTTTGTAGTAGTAGGTATCGTGTAATAATATGAGTATAATATAAGATATATAAATTTATTAACACGAACTGTGATTTCAAAATGTTTTAGAACAATGTTCTGACCTATCCATCAACAAAAAACAAACAAAAATAAACCACTAATTTGAATACATTAATTAAATTCATTTATGGTGTGTGATTTTGTAAAATTCAGTTCGCATTTTGCATGTTAAATAGTGTTGCCAACTCAAAGGCTTCAATTCTGCTCGCGTAGGATATTATTTTCACGCATGGCAACACATAACGAGAAACGTGACAGTAGTTTTAGAAGTTTATAATTTCTTTGCGGAGTTTCTACAATAATTGTTACTTTAATGTTGGAATATTTCATGAAAACTGTGACAGTCGTGTATAGTAAAATGTCAACATGAGAATTTGAAAGAAAGAAAGAAAGAAGAAAGAAATTTATGTTATGTATGGAATTAAAGACTAAACAAGTTGTTTAAACATTTATAATAGTGGAAATAGTGTATAAAGTCTTTAATTCAATACTTTTTGATCATGGAATGTACTCGGTTCGAGTCTGATAGCAGAGGGTTTTTGATTTATTAGAGGAATTTTATGGGAAGTAGGTTTAGTGTTTAGTTAGTTAAAGTTACCGGTAGAGGTTTAGGTATTTTATAAGATTCAAAGATTATGGATTGTTTCAAAGTAAGATCTGATGTATAGATTAATGGCCGTTTTCAATAATGTATCACATATTAAGGATAGATTGTTATGTCAGATTAAATGACGTAGGATTGACAAAATTCACAGCAAAGGCTATCCGTGGATAGGATATTGAAATCAAAGTAAGTCCAAATAGATAGATTTGTCTGACTTTAGTAAGCAAATCAAGGGATATATAGAATATTGAAAACGGCCGTAAGTTAAAGGTATGATGGCTGTCATGTACTCTGTTATAAAAGTCCCTAAGTAAATGAAGAATAAAAAATAATGAATACTTAAAATGCATTTCCATTAAGAAGTCAAAAAACAATCTATCAAGTTCATTATGTTAGTTATTTCATGCAATGGTTATAACAGGAATTCTTAATTATATGATTGTCCAAATATTCAAATTATTTTACCTTAATGAGCTTGAAAGTCATATACAGGGTAGAATTTTGTAATGACTAATAAAGCGAATTGCATCGGACATCTTTGAAGTCATTATTTTATAAAATAAAGGAATGATTTTATGAGTAAAAAATTTAATTTAATTATGAGTACATTATAAAAAATAAAATATTATTATGGAATTTTATTAAGTAGACTATTTGTACAGCTAGAATTTAAAAATGTATATTTACGGGAAATTAATATTCACTTACCATCAAGTCAACCGCATGCTCGACTTGTCTACTATAACTTTTAAAAAATAACTAAAAAAGTACTAAATCAGTGATTCAGTGAACCAATGGTCAAAAATACTAAGATCGTGGTTAATAAATTACATAAAAGTGATCCACAAAAGAAAAGGTTGTAATCCCCTGAACTTGATTTAGTCGGGGCTTACAATTTGCATTGGGATTAAAATTGCAACCTTTTCAACGATGCTAAGTTGTCTGGAAGAGACAGCTTATTAGCTATAAGACCGCCTTTTGCACCAAAATCTCTATATATTTGTGTTTTAAATGTATGTATAAAATGTGCGATAAAGGATTTTATTATTATTATTATGCTATCATTTTAAATAGTATAAAATTAAACACAGAATAGTCGTAAACAACTTAATTTAAAAGGATTAATTTAATGTGATGGCAACATTACGCGACACGATAATTAGTGATAAATCTACCAATACAAGAACATAAATCAATTTTAAAGCCTATAAAGTTAGGATACGTTAAATTAAGTACAGCTTAATTCGGGACTTGGAGTTAAAGTAGAGTCTTAGCATTTGACTTAAAGAAGCAATTATATTTAACCGACTTTCAAAAAAGGAGGAGGTATTATTCAACCGTATTTTTTATGTATGTTACCGCTTATTTTCGACATTTATATGGACCGATTTGGAAAATTATTTTTGCATTCGAAAGAGTAGAATGTATGTGTGTATAAAAATAAATTATTATCCGAATGCCTGATTTATTTAATTTTCGAAAAATTCACTCAAATGAATAATCGCATATATCTAATACTGTCGCAAATATCTAATGTCGTTTTCAATTTTTTTTAAATACTGATTATTTTCATATCAAATGCCCATTGATAAAAAACATAATTAACTAAAAAAACTATTACAAGATTAGTACATACTAAAAAGTCTCAAGTTATTTTTACGTTACTCAAATAAATCAATTATTCCCATTGTCCAAAAAAGGGCATTGTATAAAAACTGGCAACATTTTAATAAAATTACCTTTACTGAGGGTTTGACAGGACAATACACCAAGAGGTCTTGATGTCATTTTATAATAAATGCTTGGTATTGTGGAGTGCTCTTTGCGTTAGGGTTGATGTGAAATATTATTTTTTAATTATCTGTGGGCGGACTAAATTTGAAGTTGCGAACGATGATTTAAAAATAATATCTTCGATTGCGAATAATTGGCGCTTGTAGTAAATATGAGTTAAAATACGCATTTTTAATAACTTATACACACATCAACACCGTACTTAAAAACATCCAAATCTATAAAAAAAACTGGGCCCTTTTCAAATTTGAATTAAAAAAAAAACAAAACAATACATTTGCGCAGCAATAATATAGCCAAGTTAGAAAGTTTTAATTTACCTATTATAGTTTTTGATATTTTTTATTTAAAATTAATGTTTTCAAACAAGTTATTGATTAATGTTTTAATTGATTAATTAAATATATATATTATACGACATTGTTCGAGACCGTTTACCGAAATATAAATATTTATTAATATATTGTTACATATATCTTACATTAACTTATAATCTAAGAATACATGAGGCATTGTGACAATCCTAATATGGATTTATATATAATATAATATATATTCCCGGGGTTTAACTCGCATCGTTCCAGTTCCCGAAGGTTTTTCAGGATAAAAACTACTCTATGTTTTAGGTCTAAAATTGTTTTTATATTTGTACAAAATTACATTCAAATCGGTTTAGTTGATGGAGACATGAAAACTTTTAAACAACTTTAGAAATTGAACGAACAAACGTATGTAGAAATTCGTTAGTTTTAGCTAAGAGAATGGATAATATGAAGGCACAGATTAGAGCATAAAAGGCAGATGGAGTGCGGCCAAGACTCGAGTGACGCCGAAAAGCCAATACAAACTTCAAAAGCAAATACAAAAATGTTCGTCTAGAGGGCTTCGTAATTTTCAAATTTCACACAGATGCACGTGTACGTACGAGTAGTTAACGTCGTTCTTCGGAACACTCCATCTGCCTTTTATTCTCTAATCTATGTATGAAGGGTCTAATTTTTGCTTGCTTTTTGTTTGTCCTCACATGACCCGTTATACCAAAAGCGCAGGTGTTTGTTAACCTTTTATGAACTAATACTTCTCTTTTAAGGACCAATTTCACCCTTTTAAGGAACAATGCTTTAGCGGGCAAGTGTGTACATAATTATAGGCAAAAAACAAAATAGGATTATTATTCAAATATTCGTTTATAGTTTGCAGGGAGTTTAGGGGGAGACGAGTCAGCACATACAAAAGTTATTAACATTTGCTCTAAAGTCTAAATTACACTTCTTCCAGAGAATCTGTGGCGACGGGTTAGAATACATGTGTCGCCACCCCATTTCTAAACGTGGTTGTCGTAAGAGGCGACAGACGGTAATTCTGCTTAACATCTTCAGCAAAAAGAGTTGGAGCCGATTGCACGATTGGGCTAAGCTCGCACCGGTGTAAGTACCACCCCCAGCAGAAGATCGGCGTGAAGCAGTATTGCACTGTGTTTCAGTGGGTGTGGGGACCCCACTAGAATTCGCAAATATTTCCTAAATGGGTCGCGAAGCCTTATGGTGATCGACGGAATACAAGAAATGACAAGGTTCCTTAGCCTACTTCTATACACTTGTAGATTGTTTTCAAAATAGAGAAAATCATATACATACTAATTTAAATTAATAAAGTTTTGTCTGTATGTCTTAAGCGGGTAGTGAGATTTTTTTCTAAAGGGGTCGCGTATACAAAAATATTTAAAAACACTGCTATAGAATAGAATAGAATAGAATAACTCTTTATTTTACTAAAATGTGCATACAATAATACAGTAACAAATTAGAAACTAGGAACAATTGGCGGCCTTACCGCTGTAAAGCGATTTCTAGCAGACAAACCTCTAGCAAAGGAAAATAATAACAATGCAGGTGGTGTAATCAACAAATATATCTGAAATAATGTAGAAGAAAGGTTGTATAAGAACTGTTGATTGTTTGTTGGGAAAATAACGGAATGATATTATTTTTATAAAACAAGGTATTTTATTTTGATGGCATTGCGATTTGCGACCCGCCAAATGGGAAACACTGACCTAAATGATATGATCTATTTTAGGACAATACTTGTACAATAGATCCAAATGGATAGGTACTACGATTTCTATATATGGTATCATATATTTTTATCTACACTAATATTATAAAGAGGAAAACTTTGTTTGGTTGTAATGAATAGGCTCAAAAACTGAACCGATTCTAAAAATTCTTTCACCATTCGAAAGCTACATTATCTACGAGTAAACAGATTGTATTTTATAGGCTTTTTCGAATTTTTTTCGCCGTAAAAACCATGCTTGAACTTCAACGAACATTTAAAAAAAAGAATTTTAATTCTTTTTTGTACATACCTGTAAATGGTGTATACATCATAGTAACTAGATATACATTTTTCGATTTAAATAGCTCTAAGTTTTTATGTGTACACTGTTGGTATGGGTAATAAATAAATAAATAAATTGTCCAAAGTGGTCCAGTCGTTGTTGAGTTATGCGCTTACCAACACATTTTGCGATTCATTTTTATATATAAGATATATAATATAATTAATAATTATGCTACGGAAGCGAAGCCACGCGGATCAGCTAGTCTTGTAATGTTATAAAGAAGAAAGATTAGGTTTTTTGTTTGTTTGAATTGAAGGCTCCGAAAGTGCTTGATTGAAAAATTATTTTACCATTGGAATCCTACTTTATCCCTGATGAACAGTTAGCATTCCCCTTTTCTTATACAAGAAATTTTAATATTTGATCCCGTTTTTTAGTACGGAACTCTAAAATCAAAATTTAGCTCATGATTTCTATATTATTGCTGCGAATAAATTCGTAGAAATTTATTTACGTAGAAATTATTATCAGAATGTGTTCTGGATTATCTTTTTTGGCATTTATACAGGATGTGGCGTAAACAGCGGGTAATATAAAATAAATAAATAAATATTCAGGGACATTTAACACAACGCCATCTAGTCCCAAACAAAGCAAAGCTAGTGCTATGGGAAAAAGACAACTGATAGACATACTTAAACATACTTTTTTTGTAAATACATACATATAATGAACACCCAGACAGTAGAAAATTACAATGCCCATCACATCATAATTTTCTCGTGGGGATCGAACCCACACCCAGCGCAACAAACCATTGCTGCATCCACTGCGCCTATCGGGTCAATATGGCACCTTCAATAAATAAATCATATAAATTAACAAAGCCTCGCCGGTACCCTTTCATTATTTTTAACAATTTTAGGTACACGTTCTGAATGTTCTAAAAATATGAAGCGCTAGCTATGAAACACCTTATACAGGGTGTCCCGACGTGTCCTGTATATGCTTCTGACGGTACCATATGATCCACTCTTTTCGTTACACCCTATATAATTTTCGAGACCTACATACGTAACGCCTGGGGCATTATAATACAACCCTAATTTATTACTGAGTGACATTTTTTCGGCTTCGTGGTCTTTCGCCAGTTATACTAAAATATTTTAATGTTATAATGAATCTGAAAATAATCCGAGCTTACAATTCAAGTGAAAATAAGAAAAACCGGCCAAGAGCGAGTTGGATTTACGTGCGGTGGGTTCCGTACTATACGGACCATACTTAGCTAAGCTTAGCTTACGCAGAACTGCTGTGCTAGGTTCAAAGTCGCCCCATTCCAGACTTTGCAAGGTGGTAAATATATTAAGTGATGTTGTAGACCAGGGATGGAGAACCTTTTTGCATTGACGTGCCATTTCTTGTAAATAAATGTTTCCTTTGGTTACACGTGCCAAAATTTTGACTCTGATTTTTGGGAAAATATTAATTAAATACTATCAACTCAAGAATAGAGTATGATAGAAAGGTAGCGTAAGAAAAAACGCCAAATAGTTGTTCAGAGCATATTTAATTTTGTAGTAGGTAACGTGCCCAAAATATTGTTGTGCGTGCCATCTTTGGCACGCGTGCCATTGGTTACATATACATTTTAAGTCACCAAACAGAGTTCGTCAAAAGTTTCTAAAAGTTTATAATAAATAGTTTATTTGGTTTTAGTCCTGCTCAATTATACTTGCTTTTAATTAACTAGTTCTGACAACTTGTCTTTTTATATATGCATACTGTGTTTACCTCTGATTGTTTATTACATTTGTGAATGTATAAGTTACCATGTAATATTTTAGAACGAAAAAAACAAGACTGTACAAAAGTATTCAAATTAAAATTCATTTCTGAAAAACTATATCGAATTCTAACTTAGATATAAATAAAACATTCATGTATTATTCAAATATACAAATTACAATATTTTCGTTTTAACATTACCACTGAATATTGACATAGACAGCTTAAAAAAGGAACTGTAGCCAAAG
>LQNK01003367.1:30468-41645 GCA_001586405.1 Phoebis sennae
AATTGTATAAATGAGCGTTAAATTAAATTATATATAATTAATGTCATATTTTTTATAACAACTATGTTCATTTTGTAGTCTACGCGAGCGAAGCCGCGGGCAAAAGCTAGTATTATATAAGGTTGCCTGGTAGATATCGCTGCTGAACGATAAGGCCGCCTATTTGTATGCGTTATTTTTATAAATGTTTATGTATTCATTCATGTTCTTGTGTACAAAGTGTTTTATTATTATTATATTATGGTTTGGCATTTCTAATTAAGGGTTAAAATCGCGAAAGGCCTGTTAATGAACGCCTCTTGGGCACGCTTGGGTACAGGCGTTTGGATTGCACCGAAATTACTGTTTAATTACGTGAAATAATCATTTTTTTATTTTTCATACTATATTTTTTATATGGAAGTTAGAATAGAATACAAATCATATTTAATATCATATTAATTATATGTTCACTACTGTCCATTGACGTTCGTAATATAAGGCCATAGCAGCTTTATCTACTATTAAAAAAAAATATTTTTTATTTAATAAATACGGCAGTAGAAAGGACAAACAGATTTTATTTATACATGAAAAAAAAATGGATTTCACGGCTACATAAAGGATGTTTATGTTATATTTTTTATATGTTTTAAGTAAAAATGGAACCGACGTCCCTTGTTTATGTTACGGCGGTAACGTTGGTTGGTAACCGATATTAAAAATCATTTATCTCACTACCGTCATATAAATTGGGCGGCGGTTAACGAAAGTGTAGCAATACGTATATCTACACTGATATTATAAAGAGGAAAACTTTGTTTGTTTGGTTGTAATGATCTAAAACTAATGGACCGATTTTAAAAATTCTTTCACCATTTGAAAGCTACATTATACACGGTCGTGGCGTGTCGTCCCATCGGGTTATGAGAGTAAAGGAATAGAGAGTGCACCTGTGTTCGCGCACATACTTGTGCACTAAAATAACTCCTGCACCTAGTCTCTGTCAATATTAGCTACTATGACCGTTGTGGTGTTCACGATATATAATAAATGTTAGCACACAGACCAGTGGGGCGCTAGTGTCACTTCTGACACTTCAAACCTGTCATCTGTGGCGTGCAGACGTATCCGTTGAGCTGTGTGCCTACTTACTGATATTTGAATCTTTTATTTAATGCTCACCTACAACCATAGGACATAACAATCGTAATGGGTGAATAGGCGTAAGAGGCAATGTAGATTTTAATTAATGGCTTGCTTTAAGGAACGCATTGAGAAATGTCTTACTTAGCATAGTGTTGGTATGACTGTATTCACCAATAATACGTGTGTAAGAAAGGTTACTTACGTAGGTATTGTTTGTGAATACGAGTGTAAATTCTTAGTGCTTTCTATATTGGTCTTCCGTTTCAAAGCCTAGAGAAAACCCAATGACAATTTAATAATAAATAAATATTCCTGGACATTTAACACAACGCCATCTAGTCCCAAACTAAGCAAAGCTTGTACTATGGATACTAGATAACTGATAGAAATACTTAAATATACTTTTTTTGTAAATACATACATACTATAGATAAATGAACACCCAGACAGTAGAAAATTATAATGTTCATCACATCATAATTTCCTGCTCGTGGGGATCGAACCCACACCCTCCGGCGCAATAGACCATTACTGAACCACTGCGCCAATCGGGTCGTCAATTTATAAAGAATGTAGTTATAACTGTTGTCTTTAAATGGTCTTGCGTTGGAGGAAAGTTCTCTAGCATAAAAACACGGCTGAATATGAATCATCTATACTAATATTATAAAGCTGAAGAGTTTGTTTGTTTGTTTGAACGCGCTAATCTCAGAAACTACTGGTCCGATTTGAAAAATTCTTTTAGTGTTAGACAGCCCATTTATCGAGGAAGGCTATAGGCTATATATCATCCCGATATTCCCACGGGAGCGAAGCCCTGGTGCGCAGCTAGTACACAATAACTGCAGTAGATGTAGACACTGCATCTAATATAACATTATTAAATATGTTAACTAGCTTCTGCCTGCGTGTTCGCTCGTATTAATTCCTGGTTATAAATGTGTCCACGAAATTTCAACTCGAAGTTTAATCAAAATCTGTTTAGTAGTTGCGGCGTGATTGATACATAGACATACAATCATCCAAACTTTCACATTTATAATATTAGTAAAAAGTCGCATGATTCGGTACACAATTATAAATTTAAAAAATAGACAAAATTAAAAAAAAAACATGACTCCTACAGTTAGTACACTTTTGCTTTACACCGTCCACTGGGTACAAATTCATATTTTCATAGGAACAACGTTTCCTAAATAGAAATTGATGATTTTGAATTATTTACGCATAAATTTTTAACCGACTTCAAAAAGGGAGATTCTCATTTCAACCGTTGTTTTAATAAATATACTGTTATACTTACATGTTTTATTTTAATAGTTAAGATCTCGAATAAATTATCGATATTGAGAATAGATAATTAATCATTATTATGGGTCCAATTTGTATCATATTGGTATCACTACATAGTATAAAACAAAGTCGCTTTCCCTGTCCCTATGTCCCTTTGTATGCTTAAATCCTTAAAACTACGCAACGGATTTTGATACAGATTTTTTTATAGATAGAGTGATTCAAGAGGAAGGTTTATATGTATGATAACATCCATTAAATAGTGGAGAAATACTTATATTTTTGAGATTTCTGATGTGATGTTGATATTTATCAATTTTTTTACCGCTTACATTGCAAACGCAGAACCCTACGAGATCTATCAAAATAATGTACTAATTTTTATAAACAACGTTTACAGTTTTTCTGTAGTGTATTTAGTATCAGCATTGCACCCGTGCGAAGCCGGAGCGGGTCGCTAGTTCATAATATAATGGAATTTATTCTTGAAATGTCTCTAAAGAGTCAGTCGTCTGTAAAACCTTACACTATAACATACACTATAGCACCTACTTCAAATCGATATATAATAAGAAAACAATAAACCATTATTTTATACCTTTACTAAAATAAACTAAGGAAGACAGTTTTTCTTATTAAAAAAGGTTTTTATTAATAAATCCTCAAGAATCATACAAAACTTTTTTATCGTTTCCATTTTCAAAAATAAAAAAAAAATAATAAAAATTGACATGATTTTTCGTCAATGTGAACTATAAGAGATTTCCAGCATTTAAAATATAAATTACTCAAGGGCTAATCATTTCTATTTCAAAACATATTTTATTCAATAGAAACTAGAACAAGAAATGTTTTGAAAATACCAGCGGGTATATTTAAAACAATTGGTTATGTAATACCATCGATCAGATTTTATTTTATTATAGAAAATCATTTTATGGCGAAAAGTGATCGAGTCAAGATGGTTCGTGGCAAAAAATGTTTTTTAAAAGTGACAGTTTTGTTTTTTTATTCTGTTTCGTGTATGGCCAGTTACAATGAGCAGTACAGAGGTATTATTTAAGTTTTTTTTTAAATAAAAAAGCATCGATTTAATATTTTGTTTAAAGGTCTCGTTCAAGCCATAATCGCTGGTCCTACTTCAGCTAGAATTATATGTAATTAAATAGTAATTACTTCAAACGACTACATATTAAGAAATTCATAGATGAGATCATCTGATGATAAAAATCTCTAAAAAAAACAAAAAAACAAAGCTAAAAAATTGTATTCTCGGCATTTCAAGGAAAACAAAATAATATATTAGCAAGCGACTTTTGAGTTTCAATAAGTCTGTTTCACATCATCCAGGCGTTTCTTTGCAAAAAATGTTTTAGTTTTAGCAAAGTTTTTTTTTAATTTCGCAATGTGTTTTGCAATGCTAAATTTATAGGTGTAATTTCTTTTATATTTTCGTCAAAATAGGTACAATTTATGAGTACCAAATACAATACACTCATTTTTCTTAAATATAACAAGCTTAATTTAATAACTTTAACTTAATTTAACAAGCAGATTCGCGCGGCTTTGCTCGCGTAGTATAATGTTATAGTTACTCGTGGATAATGTATATTTCGAATGGTGAAAGAATTTTTAAAATCGGTCCATTTATTTTAAGCCTATTCGCTACAAACAAAAAATATTTTCCTCTTTATAATATTAGTGTAGATAAGATAATATTGTAAATAACTACATTTTAAGTAACTATTGAATTTATTGTTTTTGTACCATCTTGTTAGAATCAACCATACCACCAAACAACATTTCACCATTTTTTATTTTATTTTTATTTTTAATATAAGGCACAATAAACAATTACATTATAAAGATAGAGTAACAAGTTTTAAATATATACAGATATTAATAATGTAATCCACCGCATTGTGCGCAAGATAATTAAACAATATAACATACATGTCGCTAGGGTGACAATTTTGAATTAAAACTATACAAATCTAACCAATCTCACAATCAATTCTAACAAAAACAAAAATTAAAACAAAACAAAAAAAAAAAAAGTAAACTTTATAATGTTACATAAGCATTTGACACCTGCATTTTTGAATTTAATTAAATCTTTCAGTACCATATGCGTCTTCAGATCGATGGGAGAGCTATGTTTTTGACGACAAAGAGTACATCGTACAAAATTTACCCGTTAATTGGGAAAATGCGAAAATATTGTGTCGGTATGTTCTAACATTTTTTTTATTTATTTTTTTATTGGAAACAGTACAGAGACATTTAATATATGCACATAAAGTATAATCTTACTTGCTAAATGAAAATGCCTTCTAAAATATTTCACTGAGCACATATTTGGTTATACAAACACATAACATAATAACAAAATCTTTGGTAGAACTTTTTTTCTATTTTTTTTAATGCTTGAAAATCAAGCTTGTTTTTTTTTAAGTCGTGGCTTGGAAAAGCAATCTTCTATCGTGCTTTTGTTCTAACTTCTCAGTTAAGTAATTTATTGAAACTTTAAATTAGTTAAGTGTGATTTATTTTACAAATAAAATCATATTAAATAAACAAAGCCTCGCCAACCTTTTCATTATTTTTACGTGTTTAGGAACATGTTCTGAATGTCCTGTAAACACATGAAACGTGCTAGCTAGCTATGTCACACCTTATATAGGCTGTTCTCTTGAAGACCCTATTATATGTAATATGTTCGCATATACCGCAAATGGAAGGCATAATTTACTTGTTTGTTTAAATACAACTTGAATTAAAATCATGTGTAGATAAGTGATTATAGATTTTACAAGTTAGCTAGATAAGTCATTATAGATTTTACAAGTTAGTTTATTAAAATAAAATGATTTATAGAGGACACCACAACGGCACATTGGCGGTTATTGACTCAAGGGACAAGGCAGAATTTCTCGCAGAGGCTCTATCAGAACTACAGTTTTGTAAGTATTTTATGTTTACTGAGTATTTTAGAATCAGAATCTTAATTCCTTTAAAACTCTTTTCTTTCAACACTACTCTTCCTCGTGACGTTATAATATCTATATAATATGTATATATTTTTATTTTTCTTTCCATCTCTTATTATATTTTATTGTCTGTACTACTCTACCCTTCAGTAATTTTATGCTTTTCGCTTTCGCTTGGTTGCCTGGAGGAAATTGCTTATAGCAATAAGGCCGTCTATTGCCTCCATTATTAGTTTTAAGTTATTTTCTTTGTATCTTTTACTTAATGTGTGTGCAATAAAGATATACTCGATAGACTGTATTGTCACTTTTTGATGGAAATGCATTTTATATTATTACTTATATAGAATTGAAATGAAAAAAAAAAAAAAATACGGTCGAATTGATAACCTCCTCCTTTTTTTGTAAGTCGGTTAAAAAAGACTACCTGACGATGATTGTTCGAAACCGGTTGTAAATTTACTAAAGTCTATAAATAAAAGTGGAAATAGTGTAAAAAATAGTTTCAATTCTATAAAATATTATACAATAAAGATATATTTTATTTCATTTCATTTCATTATTTTAGTTAATCTATCAATAATTATGTGCAATAAAGTATTTCATTTATTTTACATGCATATTTCAGCCATAGAATCAGTATGGGTGGGAGCCAGGCGTGACTCCGCGGACGACCCTGAGGGGTACCGGTGGAGGCATGGAGTGGAGTTGAGGAGAACAGCCGCTGATGTGCTGCCGAACGAGCTGGACGGCAATGTTAATAGACACTATCCTGTGGTGAGTTGTTAATTAGCTGGTATTTTCAATGGCGGTAGCTTAAATAAGTAACTATTTATTATTAAAATTTTAATTTTAGATAAGGAGGCAAAATATTACTATAATAAAATAATGTTTTTTTTATAAATGATTGTATAAAAATTATTGAGGATAAAAAACGTTCGATTAGATTTGATTTTTTATACCAATATTTATTGTAAAAGTTAACGAAATAACTTTTTGCCAAAAAATAAAAAGAAACAATACAAAATAACTTTCATTTTATTTTTGAAATCTATTCAAAGTGTGCGCCTTTACCTATTTTCAATTTAACAAGATTTTGCACACACTTAAAATATTTTATTTTCTTCTCTTTAATGTGAGGAAGTCGGTTAATTTTTTTTGTCAAAAAGTTATTTCATTTAAACTTTGATATTTAGACACTTAGATGTCTAGTCCAAGAAGTAGATCTGCTTATGAACAAAACGATCCTTATAGACAATATCTGTTTCTCCTGATTGTTAAAAATATGGGGCAGAGAACCTTATGAAAAAATATGTTTACAGTGGTTAAACCGAACTCATATACCAGTACCTGAAGGTGGTGCTGACTGCGTGGCGTTAGAGAGAGTTAACCACGACAAGCCGGTGTTTTTGGATCTACCCTGCCAATTGGACAGACCTTTTGTTTGTGAGAAAGGTAAGACGTATTTTAAATAGAAAAAAAATTATTACTTTAAATTACATTACATTATTAATGGTACATTAAAGCAATAAAATTCATTATAACATAAAAAGTAATGTCCTTTAAAGTCCGTCCCAGTAATTTTACGGCCGTTTTCAATAATGTATTAAAGGTTATAGATAGATTGTTATCTCAGATTATATGACGTAAGATTGACAAAAGTCATAGCAAAGACTATCCGTCGATAGGATATTGAAATCAAAGTAGGTGCAAATAGATAGATTTGTCTAACTTTAATAATCAAAACAAGGGATAGATAGAATATTGGAAATGGCCGTTAGTCTACATTGACATTGGATTCCGCACTAGGCTATGCCTGTCACGCGGGACCTTAAAATATGGTTTATACATAAAAAAGTGGATTACGCGGCTACAGCAAATCGGAAAAATAGTCTTTCAGTTTTATACAAGAAACATTGGTTTTCCTTGTGGATATTTAGACCTAGAATGTGCATGCCTTTAATTTCTATGTTGAGATGCAATTTAAACTAATATCTAATAATATCCGTGTGGCGACGGGTTACAATACGCGTGTCGCCATTCGATGTACCCATGGGTGACGTAAGAGGCGACAGAGGGTAATTCTGCTGCATAACATCTTCAGCAATAAAAGAGTGGAAGTCAAGCTTTGCACGATTGGGCCAAGCTCGCACCGGTGTAAGTACCAGCCCCAGCAGAAGACCGGCGTGAAGCAGTATTGCACTGTGTTTCGTACGGTGAACGGAGGCCCAGAGGCCTGTCTTTCCACCCCATTTCTCTCCCATCGTGGTCTTCTCCTCTTCCAATTTCCCATCATTAATCCTCTCCTTATCCCCTCCCCTTCCGTCAAGCAAGGCATCTGTTCTATTTTAATGTAATAGATGTTTATGGGCTGCGGTCAGTCACTTAACATCACGTGAACTGCATGCTCCGCTTACCTGCTGATGCCATCATAAAAGAAATACTTTTTTTACTATAGATTGTCTCTTCTACTTTGAATCTTACCTCATTATATCTACTTACGGCCGTTTTCAATAATGTATCAAAGATTATGGATAGATTGTAATCTCAGATTAAATAACATTTGATTGTCAAAAGTCATAACAAAGCCTATCCGTCGACAGCGTATTGAAATCAAAGTATGTGCAAATAGATAGATTTACCTGACTTTAGTAAGCAAAACAAGGGATAGATAGAATATTGAAAACGGCCGTTAGACATTATTAAATAAACTAGCCGCGCCCCGCGCTTTCACCCGCGTAACGTCTGATCCCGTGGCAACTCCGGGATTAAAAGTAGCCTATATGTTATTCTGAACCCTTACCTGTATGTATACCAAGTTTCATCATAATCGGTGCAGTAGTTTTTGCGTGAAAGATTAACAAACATCCATACATCCATACTTACAAACTTTCGCCTTTATAATAGTAGTAGGATTCCGTGGATATTAATGTACCAAATTTTTGGTCTCATTTATCAGAGGCCCACATACAAGTGCAAGTCCACGAATTGAAGGCAGTTCGTTGTCACTCCGGCCTCTACCACGTGTATGATGGTAGGATGGATTGGGACCAAGCAGCAGCATACTGCGTATTGAAGAAAATGACGTTAGTGGTGTTTGTATTAAATTCTCTTTAATCCTTTAAAGCAGTGATTCCCAAAGTGGTCTATATTGACCCCTTGGGGTCTATGACAACCTGCAAGGGGTCCACTTCAGCGAAAAAAGAATTTGAGGGTCCATGATAGTGGATCTCAACACATACAATCATAGTACCTATTTACTTACATCGTACTATCTTATAATATTAAAACATATATATGTAGGGGGTCTACCCAATACGGAAAAACATGGCAAGGGGTCTACGACACAAAAAAGTTTGAGGAACTCTGCTTCAAAGGGTCATTTGGTACGAATTTAAAGCCCCCTCTACACATCGTATACGCAGCAGTCATCTTTCGATGGATGGATGCATCGGCAGACGTAAATTACCTACTATAACGGCTGTCTACGGATAGACATATTACCTCGTCTTCACGTCCGCGGACAACATCGGCAGATGACGTCCTCGTATGCGTCTACTGATGTGTAGAGGGGGCTTAATGTCAGCACAAACCAGCAGAAAATGTTTCTGTCAGTTGCCATATTTGAAAAACGACAGTGCCTTATTAGTAGCAGTTTAAACTTCATCTTAAAAAGATATGATATTTGTGTTGGTTACAGTTAATTTTATAAGATTTATTGAATAGTAGGTATTTTCCTTTCTATTTAATTGCAATTATTAACCATTTCATTGAAAAATTACATATCTATTCTAAGCTTAAGTCCCATTCTCTGCAAGAAAATTATTAGGTATGTCACAGTATAAGTTTTTTGCTAAAATGAAAACGAAAATCGAGTGTTTTTAGATGAAAATGACAAAACTAAATGTTAGTAACGGTTTATTATCATTTCACAGATTAGCAAATGTTGGTTCGATGAGGTGTTTGAAGAAATTAGGTTTATCCATGTTGAAGGCGAGACCAAGTACGTACATATAATTTCTTTTACTTTTTTATTGTAGAAAAGCTTGTTATCTTTGCAGGTTACATTATTTGGTATCTTCAACATTAAAAAAAAATAAAAAATACAGTAATTCTCCAATAACCGTTTAGCACATAGAACAGTTTTCAGTATATATTTTATAACATTTGGATAAACCGCTGTAGAACTAATAACTAAAAGCTGTTAATACAACAAGCAGCGCCAAAACCCCACATAAAAAATTATTAAACAAATTTTTAATTTTTATTATTAAATAAGTAAAAATATCTAATTACTATATTAATAACTAGCTGATCCACGCGGCTTCGCTCCCGCGACATAATGTTATATTTATAGCCTATGTTACTCGGGGATAATGTAGCTTTCGAATGGTGAAAGAATTTTTAAAATCAGTCCAGTAGCTTTTAAGCCTATTCATTACATCCAAACAAAGTTTTCGTCCATATAAGTAAACTAGCTGCGCCCTAGGGCTTCGCTCCCGTGGGAATATCGGGATGATATATAGCCTATAGCCTTCCTCGATAAATGGGCTATCTAACACTAAAAAAATTTTTCGAATCGGACCAGTAGTTTCCGAAATTAGCGCGTTCAAACAAACAAACTCTTCAGCTTTATAATATTAGTATAGATAAGTTAATAAGTAAGGAAGTAAGGATTTATAATATTTGTGCCCATGATGTGTTTAGGTATAGAAGGAGCCTGGGTTGGGGCTACAGGCTCGCTGGGTCATTGGACGTGGGTAGACACGGGACTGAGCATCTTCGCTCCTTCGCCTTTTAGCGATGCAGGTTCTAGCGTGTGGCCTCCTATGAGGTAAGGAAATCCTATTTTGGGGCCCCAAGGTGATTGATACAGTATCGATGTTAAAAAAAAACAGGCAGGAAGAGTATAAATTTGATTGTATATTAAAATTAAAGGGTTATGGATGTCGTAAAGACATAATGCCTCCCTCTCCGACCGATAGCGTCGCCGATAGCGTTTCCGATTCCAAGACAAGACCTAAAAGAGTTCTAAAAAATAAGTAAATAACTTTCCTTGAAAAATCTCTTCTACCTATTTTATCGAAGTTTCACACGAATTTAAACACTGTTCTTATGCCCTATGTGTTATTATCTCCTGTACATTTCTGTTCTCTGCTTATTAATTGTATTTACCCACTTTTAAAAAACATTTTGAATTTTTATAAAACTTGTTACACGTTGTTTACCAATCATTTGAAATACATGTCACTTGTCATCAAGCAAATGTCACATTTGTTACTGTCTGTCAGTTTAATGTCAAACGTTCCTTTTTACATAATTTTGCAATTATTTTTAATTTTAGTGCTGGGGGTGTGGTAAATGTAAGGATTACTTGCATTTGTTTAAATTTTTTATTTGATAATTTGTATTAAATACAAATTATAAATAAATTAAATATATATTTAGTTGCATATACATCAATTATACTTTTATTATAAGTACTTATTGATTTATATTCCTCATTTAGTATTTATTACATATCTTTATATATATATAATATTACTTTTATGGCTTTTAACAATAGTTCCAGTGATTTAGAATATATGTCCTTTTCTTCTAATGACTCTGATTTAGAAGATAGTTTCCATGACACTTCCTTCATTCCTTTGAATACTTTCCTGTCCAACTGTTTCTCAGCTAATCTAAAAAATTTCAACGTGGTGCACATTAATGCCCAAAGTCTTCCTGCACACTATCCTGATTTTTTAACCACCTTCGATTCTG
>LQNK01000422.1:0-10728 GCA_001586405.1 Phoebis sennae
TTAAAAAATCAATACCATTTTCATAATGAGCAACCCTAAGAACCTAAAAAACGACATCCATTTTACTCTGGAGTGTAAAAATGTCGACGGCCATCTTTAATTAAAAAATCAATACCATTTTCATAATGAGCAACCCTAAGAACCTAAAAAAACGACATCCATATTACTCTGGAGTGTAAAAATGTCGGCGGCCATCTTTAATTAAAAAATCAATACCATTTTCATAATGAACAACCCTAAGAACCTAGAAAACGACACCTATATTACTATGGAGATAAAAAATGCCAGCCGCCGTCTTTTATTTTAAAATTGATAACATTTTCATAGTGAACACCCAAAATAACCTAGGAAACGATACCCATGTAACTTAAGAATATAAAAACGTCGGCGTCCATACCATTTTCGCAATAAGCACAACACCCATATTACTCACTAGTTATATGTTCCATTACATAATAAACTCTCATAAGAACCTAAAAAACGATGCCTATGTTATTATAGACTTTAAAAACATGAGCCGCCATCTTTGTTTAAAAATTATTACCTTTTTCGTATTCATTATCCAAAGATGTTATGACACTCATATTACTATTGAATAAAAATATGTTACATGCCAGTCACCATCTTTAGTTTAATATTAAAAAATTGATATAACATTTATAGTCCGCGTCCTCACAAATCGTCACGAATATTACTTCATAATAAAATTTCCTAATTAGATATATAGAAGATAAATATATATTTTTTTAGAAAAACAGCAAATAAAACATTATTCATTAGCCGAAAGTTAAAAAATCTATTAATTAAATTAAAATATATTTAGCCTCTTAGTCTTTTTTATCACTAGTGTGAAATAAATATTTTGGAAACAAAAATGACTTAACGGAATAGTGTTAGGCTAGCCTAAGTTCGTTGCTCCCTGTATGATTCGAGTCGTCTGCAAGCGCGTAGTTGAACACGTAACACGGCACGAGGTGTGAGGAAGCGAGGCGCTTCAAAAGCTTAGGGCTCCCGCATAAGAGGCCCTTAAGGTTTCGTAAAGAGCTGAGAATTGATTGTCAGATTCACCATAAAAAACATAAGTGTTTTGTGTCTTTCAGTGGTCAGCCAAATAGTTTGTTTTATTATATTTATTTGTGTTCAAATGTACGTATCCATTTTTTTTATGAAATCTCTATTTTGATTACATACTTAATCGTTGTTTTTTTAAGGAAACATTCATCATCATTTATTCACTTATAAATAACCGCAAATATAAATCTTTATACATGTACAATAAATTATTACTCCGTTTACCGTCTGTCTGTAATAACTCTGATCATTTTTCAAACCAATTCAATTCAAACAAACAAACAAATCTTTCCTCTGTATAATATTAGTGTAGAAATATATGACTTATGAATATTTAAAAATGCATTAAATTTACCTTCTGCTGCCATAGTTCTATATAATAATTCATAAAATATTATTGGCCATCATCATAAAAGAATGTCGCCAAAGAATGGCACTTACGTCTCTGTATTGTCGAGGACGTCATTTATTCTGTTTATGACTGAGAGATGACAACTTAAGATATACGAAAGAAACTGTTGCGACTTGTTGTAATGAAGATGAAAGTGGCCAGGGTCACTGTCATTTGTACACCCCTGCTTGATATAAATGCGAAAGTTTGATAAATGACTGTTTAGAAATTGTTCTCGGTTTATTCTTTTGTATGCCCCACGATTTCGTAGTGACATACTCACATTACTATTGCTAGACAGCGTATATCCTTCCACAACTTCATTTTACAAACAGAAAAAAAACACAAATCTTTCCGGTATTTTCAAAGATTGTGCATTAAACACAAAAAGCTTTTCTTTTTATATTTTTAGTATACTTTTATGTAAATTGGCCGCGTGGCTTCGCTTTATATATATAGCCTATGTTACTCGTGGATAATGTAGCTTTCGAATGGTGAAAGAATTTTTAAAAACGGTCCAGTAGTTTTTGAGCCTAAACATTACAAGCAAACAAACAAAATTTTCCTCTTTATAAGGCTAGATTATGAAGTTTTTTTCACTTTATTTAAAGAGTTTTAACAACGACCTATTCGTCGAACTCGCGCTGTATAAAATTGCTACAGATTAAAAAACAAAGCTGAAATGTTAATTACATCCCCAAAAAGGAAGTAAATCAGGAACTACAAAGATAATAATCGGTTTCACAACATTTCAATGCACTTCTGCATAACCTACATATACAATATATAACTAAGTCATAACCCAAAGAGCTAACTGCAATTTAAAATTAATTGCATTTGCTAATGTGCTACTTCCACGCACTGAATAACTAAGCTATTATGGCACTCGGGTTAAATCGTCGCTATTATTGAATTTCTAATGTAATTTACTTTTCTATATACCTATAACCTGAGCGATGTATGTTCTTATTTAATACGAATAAGCTAGCATACTAGATATGTGATACATTGATAATCTCATATCAATTTGTATATACGATTTATATATGTAATTACAACAAAAACTCTTTAGTTTGCAAAACTATGACATCGTTTTCTACTAACTTTAGTAGGGTTATTAAGCCTTATAAATATTTCCTGTTCTGATGGGATTTCTGGGATAAAGCTACTCTATGTCCTTTCTAAGGTTTCAAACTATTTTTATGCAAAGTTTTATCCAAATCGGTTCAGTGATTTACAGATGAAGACGAAATAGACAAAAGTTACTTTCGCAATTATAGTTTTAATAGTGAAAATAATGGTTTTAAAACATTATTTTGGACTTTGTAATATTAGTAACAAATAGGTTAGCTAAAAACAGACTTATAAGTGACCAATCACGTGACGTCACAGACAGCTAAATACGTTATTTATATTACGAAAGACATGTATTAGCTGTAAATATGTACGTGGCTCACATGCCTTCATAATAATGCAGACGCTTCTCGCCATGAAACAGACTTCGAAAGGGCAGGGAAAGTTGTTTATTGGCTCTAAAGGTACATGAACTTAAAATGCACCTTCTAATAACTGGACGTTTTAAAGTTTAAATTGATATTTTATGTTGGATTATACTTTGTAACTATAATATTAATTAATTGTATGTGTAAGTGTTTCAGTTGGTTTACTTTGTAAGTATAATATTAATTAATTCCTTCCTTTAACTTTTCATTACATTAGCTTTTTATTAGCATTATTAAAACATAAAGGTTCTACAAATGTAAAGAGATTTTGTATTTCCCAACTCTTTTGCAAATATTAAAATGTTTTAATCTCTACTAAATATTTGTTGTAATATACTATTGTTATTTCTGAATAAATGGCTTTTGATAGAGGTCCTGCGTTCGATTCCCGGTGGGACAGTGAAAAAACGTTTCTTAGAATGAGAATCGGTGGAAATACGCAATAGGAGCAACAGGGCTTCACAAATCTAAAGTGTGGGTAAAGTTATAAAAAGTATAATATTCTATTAAATTTTAAACTTATTTACCAAAATTCGTCTTTGAATATAGGTAGAAAGGGAATCCAATGTAAAACGGAAAATTGAATTAAATCACTTTAATGAACGTACAATTTATTCAAGAAATATTGTACAAATAGGCCTATTCACGTAATAAAATAAACTTAAGACAGAAAAAGATGCAGATTATTTTAACATTGAATTCGTTTTTGAAACTACAAAAATTTAGCAAACTTCACTTGAAAGAAAATGTGATATTTCACGCATTATAACAAATTAGTATTTTAAAGAGTTAAAAACTGCTTTTGTCCGAACAACAAACAAAACAGGGTTTCTCTTACGTTAGATTTAGAGTCTGTATATAAAAGCTATCCCATCTAGCTATTAGTATATCGTTATATAAAATTTCATGTCATTCCGTTCCGTAGGGCGTGATTATCAAACAGATATATATTCTCTGTGGTATTTGAATAATTATGACCTTTTTCTTCAAATATCGCATGTATAATATTAGTAGAATCTCGATTTAAAACCAAATACCAATACAATTTCATAGCATTACGTCAAACAATAACCAATAAGCTCGGTTCCGCACCGATGCGACTGGAAAATGGATACGTCACCAGATGAAATGGCCGGTGAAAGCGATCGCGAATTATAATTCATTAACCTCTTTACGCCCCGAACTGATTATAAAACTGGTCGTAACATTGCGTCATATAACCTAATAGATTCTTTAAATTTTCTATGGGGTTCTGTCGCGGTTACGGTGAAAAGTATGTTTTAGTAATATTATAAAGCAGGAAAATTTGTTCCAACGCGCGTGCCTTCGAAAAATTATTTCATTTAATTCAAGAGCACATTTCTTTATTTGGTACCCTCTTCCGGAGGGAGGTTGGGAGGAGGGAGCAGTTTCCTTTGTTGCCCCTCCCGGCGATGGTCTTGTAAATTTTATACGTACCTTTACACTTTCTTCTATATTTATCATACATTTCACAATCAAAAAGAACCTTAAAATTTATTTATAGGATACAATATAGAAAAGATTTTTGAAAAGGAAAAACCTGAACCTTTAGCACTTCCTGGGTTTATTCAATTTAACCACTGCGAAAGTAAATTTAACTTATTTTTATAGATTACTAGTATGACAGAACTCATTTTCATTTTGAACAAAATATTAGTTAAACTAGGCATTAATGAAATAACTTGCACTTAGTTAAATAACTAGTTCGTAAATACAATTTTAGCTCAAATATAAAACATATTCTTACTATTATAGATCAATCATATTATAAATAGACTCAACCGCATCGAGGTCAAATTGCTAGGAGCACTATAATCTGAGTTTAGTAGTGAACACTACGTAGATTATAAAAGTGGAGCGGAAAGATTATGTAGAACCTTATTAGATAAATCTTTTCAATTAGAAACTATCAGCTCTTTGTGTGTAATTTACTTGATTTAAAATTAAATTTATTAAAAGTAAAATATTTTATTAATGACTTGTTGTAATCCTCCAGTTCCCTGATTATTGAGCATTTTTGAAATGTAACAACGAAGTTTTATATAAATAAGAGTTTTAAAATCGATTTACGTTACGATTTTTCATTACAATCAATAATACAAACCATATTTTATTCTTCATAATACAAGTTTCGATTAGATATATATTCTAATAAACGTGAAAATAAATATAGAGTTTATTAAAAATTAGTTCGCATTTACGAAAATTGAATAAAACATTTAATATACATAATGACATTAAATTAAGCTTCATAATCGAAGTTAAGCACACCAAAATAGATTAATTAAAATATTAAAAGATATATTTATACTTATTACACAAAAATGCATTAAAATTCAAACATTATTGAGTGAAGATGTTGATTGATGTACTAATAACTCGGCTGAGTGAGGGGCTAGCATTGATTGATGTTATCTAGTAATATTATAATTTAGAAATCACCATTAGCAGTGCCAGATTAACTAGTGAACAACTTTCTTATCTATACTAATATTATAAAGAGGAAACCTTTGTATTTTTGTATGTATTGAATAGGCTCAAAAACTACTGGACCGATTTCAAAATTTCTTTTACCATTACTTAGAGGGATTCTTCCGAATCCGTATAGGCTATATTTTATGATAGTACAAACTGGATAACTGATAGACAACATTGTATACAGCAAAAGTAAGACAGCTAAGACATACATTAAATTAGAAAAAATATTTTTATTTTAATTTTAAGTACAAAACACGCAAATTTGCGTACCAATCACTCCATTGGTCCGTGAAAATGATACCTTAAAATAAGCCCCGAATTAATAGACTCTTCTTTTTTGGTAAGTCGGATAAAGAGCTAAATAGAAGTAAAAACTCACTTCAATGAAATGCAAAGACAATTACCACTATGTAATAATACTAATCTTATAATATATTTATATAACCAGGCATGTTAAGAGGTGATTCCGATTATCCAAGATAACTTCAAGTTAATCAAAATATTATATAACAAACTATTAATCATCTACCTGATCTTGACCGTATATATAATTTAACAAATTACTTACATACGAATTAATGTTATATACTAATATACATGTTACTAATTATTTCATTGAAATGATATTAATTATATTTGGATGAGATTATAAATTTTACGTAATTTATTTAATTAAATTACACTTCAATTATACTTTTAACTAATTTATACGTAACTACGTATAATAATGACTATAGCCAAGCCTACTTATGTGAATTATATAAATATAAGATTTCTCTAATTTCTTAATGTTTTCTCTGTTATAATTTGACGTAATTTCTATTTGTTTAATTCATTTGTAAAATACAATAAATAATATCTTATTTCACGAACTTTTAAATGAAATATATGTAATAATATAAACACATAAATACCTCAAAAATAAAACAACAAAAATATGAAAAGAAAATTTTAAAAGCCTCTTCAATAAATATTTTTTTCAAGTAGAGCTGCGTATAAATTCCTTCACCCAAATTAAATTTTGCACAACATTGTTAATGAGTCACAAAAAGTATGAAGACTTCAATTAATTCCTGGCATTGACTCAAATATAACCTCACAAAAACGTTACTAGCTGCTTGCAATCAAATTTGTTCCGATGGTAATGCAGAATTACTGAGATTGTTTCTTCATTGGTCGGTTCCCCGGGTCAAAGTTTTACCCAACAAAAATTATCATATGTTATATAGCGCTTAAAACGTATGACAAAGAAAAACATCTCCAGATCGAAATAAAACCCAAGTAGAGGAAAATTGTGTATTAACAGCAAGCGTGTGCGTGGCGGACGGGATCGACCCAAAATCATTATTTTTTTAAAGTTAAATAAGACAGAAATAGGGAGTTCACTTTCTCCTCGTATGACATTACATCGGTACATCATATGGGACGAGATTTCGAGTGATTTGATTTCCGTCGTACCGACAAATGAGGAGTGTAGTTAAATTTATTACCGTGTGCAGTCTATGATATAACACGACATTTATGTAATACGTCTGAGGTGATTGAAGGAAAACTTGATTAAAGTGATATATTTAGCATGCTAAGTAAAGGACTATTATACTTCTTCATTGCACGTCAATAATTTAATTTGTATAAAAAAAATATATATAAACTTCTATACTAATATTATAAAGCTGAAGAGTTTGTTTGTTGAACGCGCTAAACTCAGGAACTACTGGTCCGATTCGAAAAATTATTTTAGTATTAGATAGCCCCTTTATCGAGGAAGGCTATAGGCGAAGCCCTGGAGTGCAGCTAGTTAGATATATAAATACATTTAAGAAAGGTCTTAGCAGATTTTTTACACTTGTAAATTCGTATGTTCAAAAATATTAAATAACCTAAAGTAAATAAACTATTCTTAGTATATAAATATACAGTTCATTATATTGGACGAAGTCAAGATGTAACCGAATAATATCGGCGCCCTAAAGCACAGTTTGCTCCCTAACTTCAGATTTAATAAGCTTATTAAGATAAATCAAACAGCCACAGTTCTAATAACTATAATACTCTCATTGAATTGTAAATAAGCGACCCAGAAATAGCAACGTTAAAACAAGCACGTACACCAAAAACGGATATCGGCCGAGCCATAAATATTGTTATATTTATTATTTAATTTGATATATATTTAAGTGACATTATAGAAATATAACTTATCCCAAAGACTAATACACTTTAAAAAAGATAAAGGCACACAATATAACTCTATAGTAAAATTTGACCTTTTCAAAAACTTTTCAATCACTTATTTTAACTGCGATGGAAGTTCATAGTAAAAATATGGCAATGCAACAGAGTATGATTAAATTTAGTATTATAAAGGATAGGGTTTAACGAAATATTTACCTAAAAAACTTTTGTTTTTGATTTAATATATTTATAATTGACACTATAGAAATAGAACTTATCCCAAAGACTAATACATTTTAAAAAGGAAAGGAACACAATGATTATAACTCTATAGTAAATTCTGCATTTTTCACAAACTTTACAATCACTTATTATAGCTGCGATGGAAGTTCATAATAAAAATATGACAATGTAACAGAATATGATTAAATTTGCTAGTATTATAAAGGAAGGGGTTTAACGAAATATTTACCTAAAAAACTATTGTAAACATAATTGTCAGCGAGATCAAATTAGATATTTGTTCATAACGAAGGTCACCGCGGAAGGTTTCGCTTGAAACGGAAGTTTATTTGACAACACAATGAAACAAACAGTACTAAGCTTTGGTACTGAGATTAGTTAAAAAATGATAAGGATTTTTATGTTGTTGTAATTTTTTATTTTTTTTTATGTCAGTTTAAGCCTTTTTTTCAAGCATTCTATGTTGAAAAAAAAGGCTTAAACGTTGCTGATATAAATTGCATATGATTGAAAAAAACTAAATATTCTCGGCCGTTTTACAACACGTAAAACTAAACAAAGATTTTAATATTGAAATTGGCTGATAGATATACTGTGTATAACATTATATAGTTAATCACATGATAGTTTCCTACCCTTGGTGGACGAACCCACACTCTATGGCGCGATAGACACTGTCAGATCCTCTGGGGCAATCGAGCATTCATAAAAAACAAAATATTTTAAAGTGATTGGGCCTATTTACTATGAATGTAAGTGGTAAAAAAGATGAAGTAATTGATTATTATAAACCACTTTAAATTTCTCTTACTGTTATCTTAATATTATTACAAACACATGTTGTTTTTGAATAAATAAATACAAGCATATACAAACTAGCCGTGGTTTATGACTTAGTATAGAAAACACACTTTCAATAATTGCACGATGCATTGGATGTTCAACTTTCTCAGTAATGCCGCTAAAACACATGTTATTACAACTTAACTGTAAATATATTACACTAGAATAAAAAACAAAAGCTATGAAAACTTTACATTTAAAAAAAGGAAATGTATGATGGAAATTTTGAAGATCATTGGAAGTATTAAGTGATTTCTTGAGTATTTTTTATTACATGCTTTGTGACATCACCTGGCCTGGTAATCATCAAAACATATAATAAAACAGTAAGCAAACCATTTCTGTACACTGAATATATTTCAGAAAGTGTTATTGGCCTCTACAAAATACAGAAATTTGAAGTCCACGTGAGCGAAGCCGCGGGTGGAAATCTAGTAACGGATAAAAGCAAGATTTAAACATGATGCTATTGAAAGGATTCTTATTATGCAACGCCTTCATAATTATTCTTTCCAAAAATTTGTATTGACTCTATCACGTCGCAAATTACTGACTACCTATAAAAACGCCTTTTAAAAGATAATAATTCAAACTAATCTAAATTATAGGTGTTATCTAGATATAAAATATAAACGATAGGTAATTTCTAAACAACCGGGGTCATCTCAGAACGTGTTGGAATTACGATGTGCAATTGTTCTTGTAATTTCGAATTCCTCGAGAGATTTATGAGTATAATCATTTAATGGGTACTTATTGAATGTTAGGATCAAAATTACATAGACTATGTATAGTATTCTAGCTTCAATAACGTAAAGCTATATAGGGTGATCTTTTTATGTATAGCAGAACAATTCCAAGAGAACAATCTTGAAAAATATAACAGTTAATTGTGTATATCGTTGATTTTCTTCATATTAAAATAAATTTCCATTAAATATAATTAACGCGGGTACTTTCCATTTTAAATAAAATACTTTTTAAAGCCACCAGGCTCGCTGTAAAGTGCTCGAAACGTCGAGTTAAATAATAATGTAAAATAAACCGTGTTTAAAATCCTTTAAAAAGTGTTTTATTTATAACTATTATTTTCCAAGTTATTTGATGAGTGACTGTAGCCGCTTGAAGTAAAACGATGACCTAGAAAATTAAAAAGTGTTTTTTACTTAATTTAATATCCCAAAAAATATAACACTCACTAAAGGCGCTTTAAAAACTCGTGACATATCAAAATCGTTATCAATAAAAATGGTTGTGTAAGTTAGCCGTGGCAACCAACGGTCGATTGTCGCACAACCTTGGTTGCCAGACACGGTAATAGCTCGCTGATAATCGAACTCAACATCTATATTGTAATTTAAACGGTTACTTCAAAAATAGTCACCAATAGATTAACTAACCTGCTATTATTAAAGTACCATCATAAATTTGTCTTCAAATTATATATTTGTGGTATTTAATTTCAACAGATCTTTAAATTTTTTTTCGTTAAAACGGACTATACAGAAAAGACAAATAAGACTTATTTATAGGAAATTACTGAAGAGTTCAACCAAGAAATAATTACGTTTTCTCGTTCACTACTCAGGTCCACACTATATCAAGATGTACGAAACACAGTACCTCTGAACTCTTTTACCTCTATGCGAAACTTCAAAATTTTATACGCATTTGAAGAATTTTTTTTACATTCAAATAAAATTACAATTTTCTTCTCAAATATAATTAATAATCACAATTCTGCTAGTTAAAAAGAAAAGAAAGAAACTGAATTATTTAAAATTTTGATATTATGAAAAATCGACAATAATTATCGCCAACATGTCACGGATGTGTCACAGCCCTTGGGGCTCAATGAAAGTGCAGTGAATATGAAAGTGGAAAGTAAAAATCGAACTGTTGCGGCATATTAATATTTAATACATCGTTGTGTATATTTACGAATGTGAACCATCGTATAATTAGTTGTATTAAGACGGTTTATACTTACTGCTTCTTATGTAG
>LQNK01000422.1:12114-31004 GCA_001586405.1 Phoebis sennae
GAATTATATAAAACTGAACAATGACACTTTTGTTATATTTAATGTAGGATATACTTCGAACTTAAACCTTTTACGAGATATATTTTTACAAACGTACGTTTCTAAATCTTAAAAATTGTCTTATCACCTCTACTTCGAAAATCCACAAAGTACAGAAATTTGTAGTCCACGCGGGCGAAGCCGCGGGCGGAAAGCTAGTTTTAAATAAAATACTTTTTAAAGCCACCACGCTCGCTGTAAAGTGCTCGAAACGTCGAGTTAAATAATAATGTAAAATAAACCGTGTTTAAAATCCTTTAAAAAGTGTTTTATTTATAACTATTATTTTCCAAGTTATTTGATGAGTGACTGTAGCCGCTTGAAGTAAAACGATGACCTAGAAAATTAAAAAGTGTTTTTTACTTAATTTAATATCCCAAAAAATATAACACTCACTAAAGGCGCTTTAAAAACTCGTGACATATCAAAATCGTTATCAATAAAAATGGTTGTGCAAGTTAGCCGTGGCAACCAACAGTCTATTGTCGCACAACCTTGGTTGCCAGACACGGTAATAGCGTGCTGATAATCGAACTCAACATCTATATTATAATTTAAACGGTTACTTCAAAAATAGTCACCTTTTCATAGATTAACTAATTTGCTTATAGCAAGTACCATCATAAATTTGTCATCAAATTATATATTTTTGGTTTTAATCTGAACATTTTTTGTTTAATTTTTTCATTAAGACAGATTATACAGAATAGACAAATAAGACTTATTTATAGGAAATTACTAAAACAACAGAATCCACGCGAAAAATTATTACGTTTTCTCATTCACTCCTAACGTCCACACTATATCAAGATGCACGCAAAACAATTATTTAAGTTATTTCAAATAAGTATATGAAATGTAGGGCTTAGGCTAAACCTTCAAATTTTATATGAACTTAGAGATTTTTCTATTTACTTCTCCACAGTTCGTACATCGTATAATCATCTAGGTACTTATGGATACCTTTAAAAAGAAACTGAGATAAGTAATATTTTGATATTATTAACAATAATTATCGTCAACATGTCACGGATGCGTCACAGCCCTTGGGGCTCGATGAAAGTGCAGTGAATATGAAAGTGGAAAGTAAAAATCGAACTGTTGCAGCATATTAATCTTTAATACATCGTGTATATTTACGAATGATATAGTGATTTAACTATAAGTGAGCCATCGTATAATTAGTTGTGTTAAGACGGTTTATACTCACTGCTTCTTATGTAGAGGAGGAGGACTTTTTAGGAGAGACGTGACCGTTAAAACGTCTCACTTCCCAAGGATGTCCGGATCCGAAACTGTCGGTTCACACCGAGATTAAAAGCAGTGAGTATAAACCGTCTTAATACAAGTAATTTTACGAATGATGTTTTTATTAGACTGAACGGTCTCAATGAATAATTTTAAAAGCCACAGGTGCATCATTCTAAGGAAATTAATTTATATTCTTGAATGAAGCTCTGAATACGATGTAGATGTGTTTTATATCCATTACACCTCTTAACACGTTCTATGCGAAACCAGGTCGGAAACTCCCGGTCCACATCTCGCTTGTGGTGCGGGTACGAAAAGTATAGACTTCTCTGTCGTGGGGAGAGCGTAACTTCAGTTTGGTTCGGTGTAGGAAAAAGATAAATACATATCTGAGATGGGCTATTAAAATAGAATCCAGTGGTGTGCCTATCTCAGTACCGGATATTTTATACCTAGTACCGCACTAAACAAATAAAATTTCATCACAGTGCGGGTACAGGTTGAATACACCTGGTAGCCCCGCTCACCTGGTACCGCACCACGTGCTAGCTCCACACGGTTAGTGTTGTGATCGTAATCGATAGAGCGCACGCGTCGACAATGACTTCAAGACCAGCGAAACGGTTTCGTAAAAGAATAAACGTGGACCACATTGAAGACAGTGATGATAATATTGAAGACAATGATGATTATAATAAATCACAGTATAAACCGCACACCACACTTAGTTTACAAAATATTACGTACAATAACAATCACGTAAGATCTTTTATAATAATTTTCTTTGCAGAACCCGCAATAAAACCAAATAAACACCATTTAGTAAAAGGCAAATCTTCAATAAAACTTAGGCCCATCGATATCTGTTTTTCCCATCCTTAAAATATGCATAAACATCCTCTTGTTCAGTGCGGCAGAGGGTACATAAAATCCTGTATTTTATTTTAGCTATAGATTCTAAACCAAAGAAGTTGTCCACGTACGCCGTCAGGATCTCTTCAATCAATTCATTAATACCAATATCCAAAGCAAAAAAATAGGTTTTTTCTTTTCATGAAGCCAAAAAAAGGATTCAAGTTTTTTTAACATTACAGGGTATAGTAAGCCTTGTACCGCCGCAATAGTAGTTTTATGTCCAGGTGTAAAACTCCCGGTACCGCAGGAATAGAAAGAATAGAAAATTTTGTGCCGCTTTGAACGTGTTAAAGTTACATTCTACATTTTCGCTAAGATAAACTGCATACTTCTATTTCTTTAAATAAATAGTCGGGCATAAAGGACCGTATAAGTAGAAAGAGTTGAAATGAACTCGACCAGTTATAAGTCAAAAACAAAACGTCTACCTTATTTTGTTGGAAACATAAACCTATTTCATTCAAAGTGCCATTGTTTTGCTTAAGCATTATCCGCTTATACCTATATTACCACTTCTTTATCTTCAGGTAAGTTCTTCCAAAAATCATTTATTTTAGTCTTACCTGCACGGTCCGGATGGCACTCGAAGCTACGACCAGCAGCGTGAGCGCGACGGCGCCCCACCACAACCCTCGCATCCTCATTTACTGCAACAAAATAACATATTTAATATAACAATAAATAAATAATAAATTAATTTCATTTAATTTCAATAATAGTTCATACAGATTTCATTAAATTAATTAAAAACTATATGTTATGCGCAGTGCCAGTGGGCCCCAAACTAGGAATAACCTGTATCTCGGGAGCCCTGACAAATGTGAGAATATCAACTTTAAACGTAAAGAAGAAGAAAATATATATATAGTGCAGGGCGTTAGTAACAAAGAACACAATAACAAAGTGACTTCCCCTTAAAGAGACAATAAGAAAAGTGTTAATGGACACACTCTTAATTTTATTTACATTAGTTAATTTAGGTTAAATTTAAATTATTTGTAAGTCTTATTGACTAGTTCGTAATTGGATAGGATACTCTTATGTAATCCTAGAGTTAAAAAAGAGTTAAAGAATGAATAACTATTTTTCACAAAGAAAAACTATATCAATGAAGGTATAGCAATAGAAGTGACAAGTATAAGCAGCTATCTTTTCCAGAAGATTAGGAATAGAATATGAAAAAGGAAGTCATTAGAAATTAAAGGCAACATTTAAAATGTTGTCTTTGATTTTTAATTGTATAATTTATAATTGTATAACTCGCGTTTTATCAAATGCTAGAAAATACTTCTATTAGGGTGAGTTATTGAGCTTAAAAATATTTGTTTATTTCTATTATATATTTCCAATTTTAATAATGACAAGTTAGGTAGAAAGTATATAATTTCAGGTATGGTACAACAAAAAAATATTTTTTAATCCTATGGGAGCAAATCCATGCAAACTGTAATTGTAGCATTTAATTATATAAAAATGCATCACATTAAAATTTCTGCTGGAATTATGAATATCGTTATAATAACCTTACGCGGAAATTAAAATTTTCAATGACCCTATTTCCTACTTAGCAACGCATTTACGATTGTTTTATGTTTAAGTATTTTGCATTAAATAAGCGTTAAATATAATAATTATTTAATTATTGAGATTATTTCGATAGACCTCGTGATGGTACTAAATTATATAATATGCTCAAATTTTAACTACAGTACAATAATAGAGGTATATTTTAATTGTAAAATTTTGCAACAGATTTTGAATGTGTTAATAATTGTCGTAAGTATTAAAAATAATAAGAATAGCAAACAATTTTGATAGAATTCCACTACAGTTAAGGTTGGGTCTTACCTAAAGGGAGACAAAACCAGTATACTCGTATTTCCGTTCTAGATATTCGACCTTCAGCTTTCGAGACAAAATTGTATGTAACTGGACAAATTATAATTTTTATGAAAAACAAATTGTGTGTAACTTCCTCCAATAATGCCTTATGTGGGCATCTCATAAAGATATATCAAGCCAACGGTGTTAAATTAGATTAAATTTGAAAAACGTTAAGTTTGGAAAACATATCAAATTATGTTAGATTAGGAAACATAAATACCACAATGGCGATCTACTAGATCCTACTACTATTATAAAGGCGAAAGTTTGTAAGTATGGATGTATGGATGTTTGTTACTCTTTCACGCAAAAACTACTGCACCGATTATGATGAAACTTGGCATACATACAGGTAAGGGTTTAGAATAACATATAGGCTACTTTTAATCCCGGAGTTGCCACGGGATCAGACGTTACGCGGGTGAAACCGCGGGGCGCGGCTAGTAAAGAAATAAAAGGGGAGGGAGGACACCAAGATAAATTCCTAGATTTTCGTAAATTTAACAAAACAACAACTCTATTAACTGTTTCTGATGATATTTCGTGTGTACTGATCGTGATCTTAAAGCTTAAAGCTATTTCAATGTTTTGAAGATATTATCATCAATACACTGTATCGACGAGAGTCCAAGAAAGTTGTAAGTCCAATGATTAGGCATTTTCTGAACTTAAAATGTGACCATTCATGTATTTTAATGTTACATTATTGGTTGCTATCATTATCATTAGTGTGTACAAGTAAAGGTATTTAGGCTTAAGTTCTTGTTTTGAAACTCATTTAAATTTCTAAAACTCTGCTTTAGAATATTATAAGCTTTTAGTATACTGTAGTCCAATTATTATAGCAAACTGTGTGCTTTGATTAATAGAAAGTTGTGACTTACAAAGAATTATTCTTGTGTGTGAAAGTGAATAAAAATATCTTACTAATATTAAAAATGCAAAAGTTTATCAGGATGATATGAATGCATGTTTGTTACTCTTTCAAACAAAAACTACTGATCCGATTATGATAAAACTTGGTGTACATATAGGTAAAGGTTTAGAATAACATATAGGCTACTTTCAATCCCAGAGTTGCCCCGGATCAGAAATTACGCGGATAAAACCGCGGGCGCATCTAGTACATGCATGCACTTCATAGCATTGTTTTCAACATTTAATAATCGTCAACGTGTCATTCACAAAGATTAAGATCACATAATAACTTATCTTTTTACTCTAAACAATGCAGTTATAATAATCCTGCAATTCGCTGGTCATCGGGAAAGTGGACACGCACGTGGTAACCGCGCGGTGAATAAACGCATATAAATATTCATTAATTAACACGATACGTCGCATGAATTTAAATAGTGAGGACGATTATCTCTTCAAAGATGAGTGCAGTGAATCTTTGTCTGCAGACATTGCGGCGTCGGGATTGGATGACATTTTTTTAGGAACAAATATCTTTGTCACTTTATGGATGTAAATACATAAATATATCTATGAAATAAAAAACCATTCAAACAAAATTGTGTAGGTTCCGCTTATTATTTAAATGATTCAATAACAGCAGATATTTTTAATGCAGACTTATTAATAATTATGTATGAAAACCTAGTAAAAAATAGTTACTCTTTTTAAATGAAAATTTAAGAGCCATTGCTAAAATTTATATAGGCTATGCCACTACCACAATTTTAACGAATCTACCAACACCACATATCAAAATCCGTCCTACCGTTTGGGCGTTTCAAACAAATGGGCCTGCAAACATACGTACATACGCTTGAAAAACATTACCCTTCTTCTATCGCAGTCGGATAAATATGAAATAAAAGGATATAAATAGGGTAGGAATACAGGCTGTGAAATTGTTAATTAACAGAAATGACAAACAGTATGTGCAAAAAAAAAAAACATCCAGAAAAAACCTGTTTCCTTTATTAATTTTATAATTATTACGCTGTAACAATAGTCAATCAAAAATTTAATAACAAAAACAAATAATTGAACTACATTCAGAAGCCTATTTAATTCTGGGTCTTGCGTATTGCAAAGAAACCAGTGATCTATGAAATCCATTACAAAACTCGATTCAAATGCTAATGTACTATACAAAAATTTTGCTTACTATAATTTCAAACAGCAGCAATAATTTCTCATGATTTCGTTTCGATTTAATTATGAATATGGCTTTCACCAATCAAATTTGAAGATTTATAACACACATAAAAGTTAATTCGTTTATTATATGCTAAGGATCCATAAAGGCACAATTTTAATATGCATTTCAGGTGTATCGAATTCTCAGTCAGTCTAAGCAAAGGCTACTAGGAGATATTATAGTGTACTCGTATATGTATTTGCGCAAAAAATTGCACTATTTGACGATCCGATTGGTGCAGTGAATACAGCAATGGTCTATTGCGCGGAAGGCGTGGGTTCGATCCCCACGAGTAGAGAATTATGATGTGATGCACATTAAAATTTTCTTCTTTTTGGATATTTATCATCTATAGTAGTAGTACAAGTTTTGCTTAGTTTGGGACTAGGTAGCGTTGTGTTAAATGTCCGAGAATATTTTTATTGTATTTATTACTCTTATAAACCGGCTAGCGTTTCCGCGTGGCTTTAATCCCATATAATATAGTATAATAGTATAATGCTATATATCCTAAAGCTTTCCTAAATTTGTAATCTACCTAACTCAAAAAGATTTCTCAAATCAGACTAGAAGTTTTTTAAGATAAGCGTATTCAAACAAACAAATTATTTAGGTTTTATATTATTATTTATTAGTATAGTTATAAACGAGACAGCAGACAACAGTTTTATATGTATTTCATGTGTTAGCTCAGACATGACAGATGTACAGACGTGGTTATTTTATTACAGAGAGTTTACTTCGCTTTATAAGTGAAAGTACTGGGCGAGTTGAAAACTGATTTATTTAAACAAGAATCGTGAGCGTCTTTTAATATTCACGATTTAGACAGTCACTTATATATTCTTATTATTTTTACACGTTTAGTCATGGTAAGTGAAAAGCATCTAATAAACGACATATGCTAAAAACTCTTTGTATTACAGAGGCCATCTAAGCTAAGCCATAGCTCCGCGCACTCACACACACACAAACACACACACACACACATCCGTAGAATATTTATATATTTATTTATTTTTTCTTAGTTTACAACGCTAAACAAAATTGTTCACCAGCAGTTTTCATCCGTAGGTAGGAACTGGAAGCCATATCATAGGTTGCGCCTAGCTTGGAAGCGAGGGACACATAAGTTTAATGTAACTCATAGCTTCTGGCGGTGCGACTGGGCTATGAGCTGTGGCCGCCTCGATAATCGCCCATACATTTGATAAAAATATCGCATCGCACCGCAATTCGCATCGCCGGTAGATGTAGCCTACTTCATACATTGTCTTACATTTGTTTCCATCGCCACCGATTGCCGAGCCGCATACTGTTAGCTGTGGCTGAGCGGTTAAGGTTTGCACCATGGCTTTAACCTTACATGCATAACCAAAGTATAACCGAGGTACAATAGTATCGATTCCTGTACATATTTATCATACACACGCTAGGGTTTTAGGTTAAAACCATCCTGCGAACCCTAACGTGTATGGTCAGCAATAGTCAATGAGATGGGATAGTGTTATAAGAAAAATGCAGTTAATAGTTTTTGCGAATTCCTTTTAATTATTTGGAAATATAAATACGCTAAAATTTTATTCCTCTATGTGCTTCTTGTTTTTGAGAATCCGTGAAAAATCACGAAAAAATGTACATTACGAAATGAATTTATATAAGTAGTTTTAAGCACTGCATTGGTGCTTATAAATGAAATCGTAAAATCATACGGTAAGACCAAATACAAGTTAAACCAGTTGAACTTATTAAACAAGCTTTAACAAATATCAGTGAATGTTCTCATATGGCAGTCTCTAACATAAGCTCTATAAGACAGCATAATTGATTTTACATGAATTTTATGTACTTAATTTTTTCTATACTTGTACTATAATCCTTACTTAAATATTACAAATGAGAAACTAATCCTGCCTGTCTCTTCATGCCTGAACCATTGAAGCGCTTAGGATGAAATCTTGAATAAATATAGTTTGAGACCCGAAAATATAGGATAGTTTTTATCCTGGAATTCTCACGGGAACGCGAACTATGCGGGTAAAAACTAGGCCTGTCTATCTTTTTCTTAAACGGGTTCGGGCGAAGCCACGGGTTAAAGCTAGTATTATAATAAAACATAGCTAAACTTTATAAATGATCTGATTTCCAAAGCTCCTTTTCTTATAGCATTTCGAGCAAAGGAACATTAGCTACACATTCAATCATTTAAAACGAGTATGTGTTAAAGCGCCATGAGTTGTATTTTTGTTAAGATTTTTTTTAATTAAGTGTAATAAAAAAAACCATGAGACATAGGTAGTGACCTATTATGTTTCTTGATTTCTATCTCTTTGTGCTACCCGTACACTCACTACACTACCAAAGGTTAACTGGTAGAAAATGCTATTTAGGCATTTACGCCTTTTCTATCTATCTATGTATGCATTGGTGCATCAAATCCATAAATAACAAAGGAATTCGGGTCCTGCGTGTCTGCACCGTGCAATCGCTGCACTTGTTTGCCATCTAGGTGACGTGCATTCTGGTCGACCTGCGCAAGAGTTGCGACCGGTACGGATGTCCTAATACTGGCGGAAAATATTGAATAATTACGATAACATAATCATTACGTTGATGACTTTATTAATCGTTCAATTCACGGCATATAGAGCAAGGAAATTCAATGTTTTTGTTGTACATTTGAGTACATTGTTTTGTTTGAGCACGTAATAAAATAGAAGAATTAGGCTTATAATATAAAGGCAAAAATGCTGTCTGCCATTACCTTGAATAAGTCAATTATTTTTGCAGGCAAGAAACAAGAATTTAATTCAAATAGGCAGAAACGAAAGAATCATATTTGTAAAAATAAAACTTAAATAAACTTAACTTAAATCGATAAACATTGATTTTCTTGTGTAGAACAAGGTGTTAATAATATGACTGTTGCTAATTACCACTTATTTAAATGCAACCGTAACATACTTATAGTTTTTAATATGTACAATATTGAAACTCTGCAATTAAATACATTTAATATAAGAACAATGGAAACAATACCTGAGGTATATACACTTTAATTATTATCACATATCCAACACAATCTGTACTTGTAACTTGGACTTGGCGAAATTCCCACATTTTAAACTTCTTTTGTTTAAGTTATATAATTCGAATTTGTCTGTAGCTTACTCTTATTTTCTCTCACTGTTTATGAGTGAAAGATGTTATGAAATACGCTTAAAGTTAATAAGGAGAATAATAGCGTCGGTTTAGGAGATGTTAATTAGGAGATTAATTTTAATAAATACGCATTAAAAATGTTTGATACATTTTAAAATATTTACACAGAATATATAAATTACTACGAACACTAAGTATGCATTTAAAAATATTATGGGGGTGTGACGCATCAGATTTACTTTAATTTTTATAGAATTTGAATGTGAATTATTATGTTATTTTTTTACACTCTCTTTAAATTATTACGGGAGAAATTATTGGATGTATTTATGAGGGATAAAATTAAGTAGTCATCGTACCATTTTACTGCAATCTCCGTTATATCTCTGTTTTAATTTCTTATATTTGTTTCAACAGTCTTAATATTTATATTCACGAGCAGCAAACGTTAACATTAGTCATTTTACAAACACTTCGCAATTATTTATAGTTTGCAATTTGTAAAAACATATCATCACACACATTATCATATATCTAATCACATATATTCAATTAATAATAAGATCCAAAAATCTAATAAACACCAATACAAAGTTGCATAATTGCATAACCTAAGTACAGTCATGCGTACAAAGAACAATAAGTCATTAACTACAAATTATAATAATGTTATAATGACAACGATCTCGTGACATACGCTAGCACGCTATGCCACTTCTTGTGTTAAATATGCTGTTAATACGTAATAGCAGTTTCATCATTGTCAAATTTCATGAGGAATAACTTGAAATAATATTTTTAAAGTAACAAAAGTATAGAGGAATTTGACGTCAAATTATGTCCTTAATAACATGAATTCGCTTGTTTCTAAATAGACGTAGATATCCATAATAATAGTAGGCACGTTTGTATCACTAACTATTATAATTAAATTCTAAAAAATAGATATCTATAATCTTAATAAAGGCTACGATCATTCTAAAACACTCTGGTATTCTCATGTTTTGCACGTAAATGAAAATGGAGATAGCTATTGAAATTTAGAACAAATTTATAGATTCTTGTTAACGTTCTTTTTATCAGCTTTTAAGTAATATACCCATCAAACATCGTATAATATCAAATTTTAAATTACTGATTCGTTCCAGTACAAAATCAACATAAAATAAACGCCGCGAGCTAACGGCCGACGTGTCGTAATATTACTTTCAAAGCAATTATGATAAAGATGTAGATTGCTATTTATACACCTAGCAGTTTTATACTAACTTACAATGTATTTTAGAAAGGATGATTTTGTCATAAGATATCTATATTACGATTAGTATTTTATATTTCTTTAATTAACCTCTTTTTACGATGGGAAATGCATTCGCATACCCGGATGTCTGGAGTAACCACTGGGTTATGTTGGACTTGCACCGACTATAACTCCTCGATGTTCCTTTTCACCCTCGTAAATTTGCAGTCACAAAACTATGAGTAGCTAAGGGATTGATTTGAATTTAAAAGATATAATATTTTGATAATTTTTTTCCAATTTTTTAAATCCGAAATTCTTAATTCATTATGGACACGCTTAGAGTCAAAGTTGCTACAATAGTATGCATCTTATGACTACGCAAACGTCTTTTTCAATAGTACCACTCACTTACATAATATGTCAATTTGTAGAAAATTATTCTATAAAATGTATGCAACCTGTAAATGCCTTCACCTGTCCCAACTGTCTGTGAGTAATCAAATCTTACCAACCTAAATTAAACCCACTTCCTCGTATTAATGCAATACGTTATACATTAGCAATATCAGGTATAAATCTCATTTGATGATGTAGGATGATTAATTAAAAAACAAAATATCGCTTTACGTTATTTTAACATTATACTGACTCGTAAACATTATCCTTAACTCAAACCGCTGCACTAGGGCGAACCACAGATCACTTCCAAGTGGGGACGCATACATTAATGACAAAAAAGGCACCATAACAAAGAAGAGTCAGTAAAATTTCTATGAAAACAAATGACGAGAAGTACGATGTCAATCATGAAGATTCGAAAGATCTGTATATCATTATTTCTACTCATATAACGAAACATACGTAAATGTAATATTCAAATTACAATCACTAACTAATTACGCTTGCTTACTTGAATCCCCTCCCATCAATCCCATCACTTATTCTTACCGATGTAACGAAACGTGCTTTGTCACTCAATCCTCATGCAATTATAAAATCACTTCTCAATGCATTATTACTTAAATTCTTCAGCTAACACCAAACAATGCAATTAGTCTCGGCGTAATGAGCGATGGGTCACGCACCTTGGCCATATTAACCACATGCAAAACCGTGGTGTTTTTACCCAAAACGTTCTCAATTATATGGCCCTTCATATCTCATTATATGCAATTGAATTTGTTTAATATAATGATGTTAAAGGTCAAATACTGAGAATTGTAGCCATTTTTATAATAATACTGTTCCGAGCAGATTCGCCCCCGTAACATAATGTTATATTGCCCATGTAGAAATAATATAGGATTCCAATGACAAAAGATTTTTTCAAAACGGTGTAGTTTTAGAGACTATTCAATTCAAACTCTCAAACAAACAAAAATCAAATCTTTTTTTATAATATTAGTGTAGATTTCTGAGGAATTAGAAAATGATCAAATTGTACATCTGTAATCAAATTTAATTTTTTTATGTATCCAAACATCATTATCTCAAACTGAAAGAAGGAATACATTATATGTTTGATTAATTAATATGAAATGTTTAATTTTATTTATTTTAATGTCATATTCTTCTTCAAGTTGATCTGTATTGAAATATACAATAGATTATTGAATCTGAAATTTATTTTTCACATACATTATCAACATCCGAAACCTTGAAAGCCTCCAAACAATTACTTCTTTAAAGATTTAGGTCGTTGGATCTGATATCTAGATTTAGGAACTAGATTGTTGATTAAGGTCGATTCAATTAGACCCAAAACAAATAAAAGGTACAGCGTCTATTCTGTTGGATACAGTTCTTTGTTACTTACAGCGTTCTTTATCTAAAAGCTGCTAGTAGACTTAGTAGTCTAAAAACTAGTGTTTTTACCTGCAGCTTCGCCCGCCTGAATTTCCTACAGAATAGTTTTTGTCGCATAAAAGATAGTCTACGCCCTTCTCCGTACAGGAGTACAATTAGGAAATTGCATGTATTAAAATTACACAAAAAATGGTTGACTATATAAAACGTAAATAGAAAACAAGCAAACAAAATTTCGCCTTTTTACCCGACTGGGACAGAAGGAGCGTAATGTTTTTCGAGTGCATGTTTGTATGTCCATTTCTGCCGAATTGGTCCAACAGATCACGAGTTATGAGTGTTCTAACAAACCTGTCTTTGTCTTATATACATATATGTTCTATGTATATTCATATATATTCATACATATGTGTTATATACATCTTAGTTTATGTAATAATCCCTCCAAGAGAAACAATGAATTAAGCATATATTTCGGTTTGTTTAACACCTAAACACCTTTCAGATCTAAAACTAAGATCTAGATATCGTCTTTAAAGCCATTAAGAGCAATCAGTCCCAAGGTCGATAAAGTTGTTTATTGTCTGACAATGATCTATCTTCCACCTGCATTGTATTAGAATATATTGCATTTACATACAAAGAATTATAGCACTTTAGATACTATTGTGTTCTTGATTGGTACATTAAAGCCTGTGCTATCTTGTAAGGTTGGATTATTTTAGACTATTCTTTTTACATCATACAATGGCATTTATTTAATGTGTATATATTTTTAGGGTTCCGTACCTAAAAAGTAAAAACAGAACCATATTACTAAACCTCCGCTATCTATCTCTCAGTCTGTCACCAGTATTTCCAAAACTATGACAACTAGAAAGATAAAATATTCACAAATTATGTGTATCTATTGCCGTTGTAATAAAATAAATAAAATATATTAAGTATCGCGCTTCGCCGGTTTTTTTAACTTCTGAAGTATAATATCACATGGCCTTTGATGCCACAAATATTTTTTATTCTACAAAATATATTTAAAAAAAAGCTATTATCAGGCAACAACCTTGTCCTATAACCAACAGCTTATAAAATAAATATAATACTCTTAGCACCTATATTTTAACTTAAAGTTGATAGTAATAATATTGATACAGATATAAAACTTACGACCAACGTAAAGCGATCAATAATAATTTCGCAATAATGAGAAAAATAACTTATAAAACTTCCTTTTACCATTCACCACTAATCGCCGTACATAACTGGATCGATTGCTTGCCTGTGTGCGCACGTGCGTGTAAAAGCTCAACACACAGACACACACATACACAAAACACACACATGCACATATAAAGTCATTGTTAGTCATATAGTTAGCAGTGGTTAGACTGTCATTATGAAATTAGCGGGCGTGTGTCAATTGATATTTGATACACGTATTTGTAGTATAATAATAAGAAAATTGAAGATTAGATCTTAATCTAACCGTATAGATATCTATACGGCTAGATATTTATATCTATATAGATAGTGGTATCCAAAGTGACTGATAGAGGCGTCATAACAGAGCAAAAACTAGACCTAAAAACTGTCATGGTGTATGGAATAACAACCAATAACTGAACCGATTTGGATGAAATTTTGTATAGAGATTGATTAAAATCTGAAAAAGGTAAAAACGGGAACGGGAGATATATGCGTATGAAACCAAGGAACTCAAGTACTGGGTTATATATTTTAATTAAACTATAGTTTTGTAGACAGCAACATTCAGTGACCAACCACTTTTAAAATTCAGCGTAAATTGATGCATAATTCTGCAATCCGGTGCAAGTTTACGATGTATAATTTTCACATTTTTGGTAATCGTTTTATAATTACAGATTACAGTAAATTTAGTTTGTTCCTTTAAGTTTTAAAACTGATTTATTTTAATAAGTAAACGCTGATAGTTATAAATAAAATATATATTATTAATTACGTAATATTATGTAAATTCAGTGTTTACGTGGACAAGCTATTTTTAATTATAATCTTGGAGTAATTAATTCTGCCTTTTTTAAAATGATTAATGTTTTAAACGAAATATAAAACGTACTATTTTTAAAGCAAATAGAAAACAAAATGATTGTAAACAAAGTCAACTTCACTTGGTAATTATTGGTAAGATATAACTCCTTGAATATATTAAAAATAGCGAAAGTTTGAGTGACTACCGCATTATTTGAGATTGATATGTGAAAGGACAGACAGAGAGCAAGACAAACACAAAAACTTATTGACACAATTGTGCAGCGCATCAACTTGTCAATCACTTACATCATATGAATAAGAGTTATGTATGTTTGTACATCTCGTCTTATAGCCGCTGAACATGCTAGGCCACTTTCGATTGCGTGTAAGCGTGGACTCAATACGATTACTAGATCACGGCGATTGTAACATTTTATAAAGAAGATTATTATCTCATAACCTCCTTATACAATATACGCTAAATTTATAAAATACTGAGGTTCACCTGCGGTTTCGCTCGCGTTCAATTCAGGGTATTTAGATTAGTAAAAGGTATCCTATCAGCTAATTCAGCGTATAACCTATTTTTATGAAAATTTGTTCAATATTTTCGACGGGATTGACATATTTATATTTATAAACATTTACTTTTGATTTCAATGGAGGATAAATAATCTAGAGCATAGTAAAATTTATTCTTTTATGTAACCTATATATCTCATATATCAATTAAAGCTTAAAATAACCATGCCATGCCTTATTTGGACATAAATAAACTTTTTTATGCTTTAATAATGAAGTATGAATATATTGCATAGCGTACATGAGCAGGAAATGCCGTAATATAATTTAGTATTACGTATTTATTAATGAATACAGTTTAAATACAATGTCGTCTACTTTACATTGTCTCTGCAAGCATTAAAGTATAATTCAGCTGCTATTGCATAATTTTAATAAAACTGGCGAAGCAGAAATCTTTTACTAATTGTCTTATCTTAACTATATCTGCAATGTTTGCTTTCAATAGTTTAAATGAATCGGTTGCAAATTTTACATTTGTTGCGACAATTTGTGTTACTAATAAGCTTCTTTAGTACATTGAAGTCACCCAAAGTTAATGATACTTTGTGTATTTGGCTGCTAATATTTAAGTTACATATTTTTTGAGTAACCAATATGAATAGTATGTATCTTTAAATTGGTGAACATATGAAGAATTTAATTATTCTTAGTACATATTTGTTTTTCCTTTTTCAGCATGTTCTCCCATTAAGCTGATATTTTACAAGCGGTAAGGGCATAACTGCCATTTATTTTGACTAATTTATTATTTTTAATGTGATACAAATAGTGCGAAATTTGTAAGAACCTATGTATATGTGTTTGTTACTGTTCCACGCAAAATCTGCTGGACCGATTATGTTGAAACTTGGTATACATATAGAATTCAGGATAACATATATACTTTTAATCTCGGAGTTGCCACGGGACAGAAGTTACGCGTGTAAAACAATGGGCCGCGGCTAGTACTTGATACTGTTTTTGTCCTCTAAAGAGTTGAAACGATGACTTGTTGCAGTTTACCCAAAATAGGTTTCTTGACTTCCGTATAAAATATAGCATTACTCATAAGAATAATATTTTAAAATAAACAAAGTAATACGTAATTTGGCTCGTTCACATTTCGTGCACGGAGGAATTCGCTCAGAGCACTTTCTAAAGTGGCGCTTATCAATGACACTTTCGCCTGTAATACCACGTAATGTGAGTTTGTTTTAGCATATATTTGTATGAGACTAATAAATACAATGCGCTACTTTGTTTGTTACACGCAAAGATAGAGATTAATATGCGAAGTTTAATATAAAGACAAAAATGAAAAGAATTTGTTCCAGAAACTTTAAATAAAATATACCATTCCTTCAAAGTAATAAAATATTGATTATCTAACGTATTATCACAATTGCAACAAACAACAACACTCTATAGTTAAAATTATTTATCAAAATTAAGGAAATCATCAAACTGTAGAGAACGCCTGAGACAAACAGACATACAAAGGCTCAAAACTATTAATATATCCTCTTTACACAGGTGTTGACCTAGCCAGAGAGCCAGGATCATATACATAACTGTATCAAATAAGTTGAGACAATAAATACATTTTTTATATATTCCAGTCCCACTTCAGATAAATACTAAGAAATAAATACTCGGTTATTTTACTAAGAATTCAATTTTAAATATTATCAAAATAGGAACTGAAACTTAAGCAAGTGTATGATTGGATTTACAAAACAACCTTCAAAATTTTTAATTTACATAAAATACATCTGGAAATAAAATTACACTCAAATAATATATCAATCGACACTAAAATAATTATTAAGATTAAGTATTTTTTTATTTGAATTCAATGAAGTTTATTTTAAAGTAAATTTAATTGTATCCAATTGGATTTCCATAATATGATTTCGTTATTTTACGAATCAATGTAGTATTAGCGAAAAGTTAAAATTTTAATATTGTTACTCGCTTTGCTCCGTGGTTTCACCCACGTATATCTCGCGTTAGTGAGATTTCCGGAATAAAAACTACTCGACGTCCTATCTCATCTTCAAACAACCTCCGTACAAAATTTCATCCAAATCGGTTCAGTGTTTTAGGCGTGAACAAGACACAAGGTTACTTTCGCATTTGCAGGAGGATACTATAATATAAATCAAATATTTCGAGAAAAAATATTGGCTGTAATTAAAAATAATGTTTAAATAAAAACAAAGGATCCTTTATATTTTACAATTACTATTGAAACCTTGGGAATAGGACCTAGTCCAGCGTGAGTCAGCGTACCGACTTCACATAAAGCGGGTTGTGCCGAACTTTCTAAACGTTGCGAATGCAGTCAACTTGACCCACATCTGCATCTAAATTAAATCAGTACTTAACAATGATAATTTGTCACCGAACATAAAAACTGTTTAGATATTGAATAATCCGTCTTAAGCCTTTTGGGTTCAATAATGCCGATCTACTGCGCACATTTCAAATGATTCTCGAATATTCAAATTCTGTGATACCCCCGGTGTTTCAGGTGTTCATGGGCGGCGGTGATCACTTAACATCAGGTGACCCACTTGCTCCTTTGCCTGCTCTGCCAAAAAAAAAAAAAAATATTGAATTTAGCATTACATTCAACACTTACTCCTCCATAATCATAAAATTATATCATTAAATTTACCTATCTACACTATTATTAAAAACAGGAAAACTCTGTCTTTAAATAGTGTGCATTGAAATTAATTGAAATTTATTAAAATAGATAAGTTTCGCTTTAACAAAGATTTATTAGATCTTAGTTTCTATTTTATTTAATTGTTTAAAATGGCATATTTAAACATTTTTTTCATGAAATCGAATTTATAATTAATACATTATAATATATTATATTTATTCACACGAATCACTTATGAGTAAAGATAATATCAGAGTCGTTTAAATGATGCGGTTAGAATATTCAATTTACGTATTGCGTATAAAAGACATCAACGCGCTCCATTTCTACGCTCCAAAAATTATATATATTTACATTTAAAGTGTTTTTGTACGCATTTTTTTGTGAGTAAATAAAAGGTTTTAATGTTTGTTATTATAAATTTAAATACCTTTTATTCGTTGTTTTATTTTAATTTATTTATCCCCCTATAACCCCTTCACTTTCTTAAATAAGTCGTGTTTATCTAATTCCTTTAAATTGACAAGAAGTTTTTGTGCTTTAAATAGATTATTTTCGGTCAAACTTTTATATATTTAACAATTTAATAAGTATGCGATTTATATTTTTTTGAACACATTGCAACAATACATCCGTTTACTACAAGGTTAATAAACTGTAATAATCTTAAGGTATAATTAAGTTAAACTAATAACGCCTCTATATAAAGTCATTTAATGGTCATTATTGTGTAACAGAAACTAAAAGGACGCCACTTTCACTCTCTTTTAGTCTTATTTTAACGTGTGAACGCTTTATTTTGGTCTGGCCAATTTGTTTCGAAGTATTTCAATAAATTTCTCTTTCTCCATAATATAAGCAATAGTTAACCACTAAATTTTCTTAATCATGTGAAAAGATTATTATTGATACTTTGACGACTTCAATGCACAATAGTTATGTATCTATAGCACGAGAGGGTGTGGGTTCGATCCCCATGGGTAGAAAATTTTGAACATTGTAATTTTCTGGGTGTTGATTTATCTATAGTATGAATGTATTTAGAAATAATGGTTTAAGTATGTTTCTCAGTTGTCAAGTTTACATAGTAAAAGCTTTGCTTAGTTTGTGATTAGAAAGCAATGTGCCATAAGTCCTTGCTTATTTATTTTATGTATTATTTAAAAAAAAAATCAGTTGAGATGTCA
>LQNK01000422.1:58516-173121 GCA_001586405.1 Phoebis sennae
GCAATGGAAGCGTAGCTTTATACTAGTTATGTGGGTAGAATCAGGGTTTTTTTTTTATTCCTGGACATTTGAAATAACGCCATCGAGTCCAACACTCAAGCTTGTACTATCGAAACTAGATAGCTGACAAACATACTTAAACATATTTTTTTAGTAAATACATACATACTATAGATAAATTAACACCCAGACAGTAGAAAATTTCAATTCATCACATCATAATTTTCTACTAGTACCACCCCCGACCCTCCGACGCTATAGACCATTGATGTATCCACTACGCCATTCAAGTCGTCAAATTATTTTCATGTCGTAAAAAGTAAACTTATTGAAATGCTTTAAACGTATATGTTTATAGATCTTGTGGATCGCGGTACCACACCTCGTATGCCGTGGCATGACGTGGGTGCGCTAGTGAGCGGACCCGCGGCGAGAGATGTAGCGAGACACTTTGTGCAACGGTGGAACGCTATTAAACTTGAGAAAGCGAGGTATTTACTGGATAATTAGAGTGTGGCAAATTGCAGGACTAAAATGAGATAATAGTGATGACGCACGGCAAACGCTCGCGTTATTTTTGGTATAAGCACTGTAATGTCAAGTGACTGACTGCAGCTCATGAACATCTATGACATCAAAGTATCGCAGATGCCTTGCCGGCTTGAAAGGGATAAGGAGATGATTGATTGTGGGAAATTGGGAGAGGAGTTGGATAGAACGGGAGAAAAATGGGATACAGGCCTCCTTGCTCATCGATCGAAACACAGTGCAATACTGCTTCACGCCGATCTTCTACTGGGGGATAGCAATTACACCGGTTATGCAGCAAAATTACCTTCTGTCACGTTTACGACACTCGCGGGTAGAAATTAGGTGGCGACACACGTTATTATATGTTTAGCGAAACTTTATGGATTAAGTGGAAAAAAAAACGTCATTTCTCTTACAAATCATATGTTTCCCTATAAGCTAAAAAGAGTAAACATTTATTTCCTATACCTTATTTATTGCAGACAGAACGGCAACTATCCGTATCTTTTGCCGAAAACGTACACGGACATCAAGCCGTTGCAAGATTTGTTCGAGCTTCTCAATGTCGAACTCCACAATGTTTCTTGTCAAGTAAGTTAACTAAGCAAATGATTTTGTATGATAGAAACTTTTCTGGTCAATATTGTGTAAATTTATCATTTACAAATGTGTTTTTATCAAGTTCAACGAAGTCTAACTTTTTGCTACTAATACCTTCTACGTAAATTAGTGTTATATATACATTGTACGTAATGTTTTCAATGCAGAAAAAAATATAAAAAGTAATCGAAAAATCTCTTAACTTTTAGATCTAGGAAAACATCAAAGGGAAATTTCAAAACACACATTTTACATACAATTTGACATACAATTTTTGAAACACTCGCTAAGGCTCATCACTGTCATCTCATTCACCCTCACTCACGCTTGCTGTAAAGTGTGCGAAGTTCTGTTTAAATCTATTATTAACCGTGTTTCAAATCCTTTAAAAAGTATTTTTTTACAATAAGTTCATTACATAATAATTTTCTATTCTTGAGGATCGAGCCCACACACTCCAACACAATACACCATTACCACTGCACCAATCGGGTAAATTGTATTATTTTCAGGTACTGCGCAGTGTATCAAGCTGGTCCTGCGGCTTCCTAGACCCAGACACAGTGGAACAGAGTATACATGAAGCGTACGTGGACACCATCACGAGAGCGCAGCATTACGTGTATATAGAGAACCAGTTCTTCATCACGCTCTCGAGGACTAACCCTATTGTTAGGAATCAGGTATTACTTTTTTGGAGTTACTATCCCACTACTATTATAAAGGCGAAAGTTTGTAAGTATGGATGTATGGATGTTTGTTACTCTTTCACGCAAAAACTACTGAACCGATTGTGATGAAACTTGGTATACATATAGATAAGGGTTCAGAATAACATATAGGCTACTTTTAATCCCGGAGTTGCCATTTAATCAGAAGTTACGCGGGTGAAACCGCGGGGTACAGCTAGTATAGTATAAAGCAAGGTCGCTTTCTGCCGTCTCTCCCTATGTATGCTGAAATATTTCAAAATGCTTAATGGATTTTGAAGTGTTTTTAAAGAGGGTGTAGTGATTATCTCTGGTACTATGTGCGGTAACTTGGTGTTTATGGAGTAGAAATAATCTCTACGACTGCTCGAGTAGGTTTCGAGCCTATCGTTACCATGTGCGTCAACAGTAAACAATTGGTGACCATAATATTTTATTCGCATAAGGGATTCAAGAGAATTATTTATATGTATATGACATGGACAGTACGTGCGAAATCGAAGAGGGTCGCTAGTCCTTATACAATTTTAGGTCATGTTTCTTCCTAAAAATCAAGTTACATAAATAATGATTTTATACTTTTCAATTCCAAAAGTATTGGTAGAATTAATTTTGCGAATTATTATCATATAAATATTTTGGAGTCAAAACAATTGTGTATAGCATCATGTCGTATTTATTTATTTTATATATGTTTAATTATGTGAATACGAAAGATAAACATATGTCATAGTTATAAACGTCAATCGTCACTTTGATAATTTAACACTTTCACTAGTTGATCATTCAACAAAGTGACGACTTGTAGAAATTACATTAATCAGTGTGAGCAATAAGTGAAGGTGACGAATGATGTAACTACCTCGTTAAGTAATAATAATTAAGTAATTAATGCTCGTATGTAAGTGTGAATAGCATAATTCTACGTTATAGTATTTCACACTTTCAACATGAAATGTGTAAACAACATTTGTCTCTTATGTCAAATTTCTATGACATATTTGGTAATTAAGTTATACTAAATACCGCGACTAAAAATATTGCGTCAAATTTCATTACACCTTATAAAATATTTTTAAGGATGTCACTTTATTTACATAATTTATCTATAACGTGATATTTGCCCACTGCAGATTCGGGTAAAAATATAATATTTAATTTTAATTCAAATTATTAACTTTCTTCGTAAGATTTATCCTAATTTAGACGAGGACTCCATTTGTAAATTTTACAATATGAAGCGTATTTTGCTCTTTAAAATAGAACTGACTTCCTCACATTAAAAGGTAGAAAATAACTTATTTTATTTTTCAAATTTATTCAAAGTCGGCGCTAAATAGTCGGTGCGACTTTTAATAGATTTCAAATTGGTTTTTTTTTTTGGCAAAAAGTAATTTTTCCATTTTACTATACTCTTTCGAATACAAAAAGACTTTTCAAAATCGGTCCATAAAAAAACGGTAGAATTGAGAACCTCCTTTTTGAAAGTCGTTTAAAAATAAATTACTTTTTATATTTAAAACTTTTATATAATTCCAGATAGGTGAAGCTCTGTTCAACCGCATAATGCGCGCGTTCAGGGCGAAGGAGATATTCCGCGTGTACGTGGTGATGCCGCTGCTGCCGGGCTTCGAGGGCGAGGTGGGGGGGGCCACTGGCACCTCCCTGCACGCCGTCACGCACTGGAACTATCAGAGCATTTGCAGGTATTATATTGTTTAATAGTTCACACGGTTTATACTACATATTTGTTTATTCGGTATAGGCCGATAGTTTCGGACCGTTTCGGAGGTCCTTCATCAGAATGAGTGGGACGTTTACGCGGTCACGTCCCGTCTCGCACTGCGAGCTGCATGTAGCGCTCGCGTGGATTGTCTGCGTACAGAAACTACTTATCGTGTCCTGGGGTTCAGTAGGTATTATATTGTTATAACTATGTAAAATTATATCGAATGTGATAGAAATGTACTGTGATTCTATACAATTGGCCAGTCAACAACAACACAGCTAGTCATAACGACTATTAGCAAAGTGAGGGTAGATGGGTCGTTACGTTAATAAGACGTTCGAGCACCAGGCGCAAGCGGTACCAATGCGCGCAGATACTGAACACATGAAGTCACAAAATGTTGCCGACAATATTTATACTATACACATATTATAAAGAGGAAAGATCATTTTTTGTTTGTCTGTTTCAATTTAATAGGCTCTGAAACTTTTGGACCGATTTGGATGAAATATTGTACTGAGATTGTTTGAAACCTGAAATGACTGATTTTTAATACTGGAAATACGCCAGTAGCGGAAAATATACGTTTAGTTTACGTAGTAATTTTAAAAACCAGATACGCATTGTAGATTTATTTATGTTAACGAAAGTAGGTCATATGAAAAACTTGATGCCAAATTCGCTGTATCTAAGACAGTCTTTATTTATTTTAAATATTCAGATATAAAGGGTAGTAGGTACACTCAAAATATTTTTACAATGTTTTATGCCCAGTTTCTATAACAAATAATCGAGAACTTAAATTACAATACAATATCCTACAGGGCGTAAGTCTAAAGCGTATCTATAATAAACGTGACGTTAACATAACTATCTAATTTTGGTTCCAATTGGTTAATTATAGCCGCTATTTAATGAAAACCATCCGTTATACTATAACGTTCCGTCGTTTATAAGAACCGTGCCTCAATAATACACTGACTTACCAATTTTTCTAAATTCCAGGAGTCGCGAGGCCATAATAACCCGTCTATACGAAGCAGGTCTTCCAGACCCCAGCGAGTACATCACCTTCCACGGGCTCCGAACCCACTCAGTGTTAGATGGCGAGCCGGTCACTGAGCTGGTGTACGTGCATTCGAAGCTGCTGGTCGCTGATGATAGATATGTCATCTGTGGCAGCGCTAATATTAACGATAGGTCCATGATTGGGAAGAGGGACTCGGAGATTGCTATTATTTTGCAGGTGAGAAATTACCCCCTTTTTTGTTACTGTTTTCCAGACTTAAGTTAGAAGTAAAGTCCAAGCGTGGACTTAAGTTTATTAGGTTGAGGAGTTTTGTTTGCAGGTAAATGCGATGACACTATCTTAGTGTTTCAATAAGACTGCTAATTGCTAAGCACAAACAGTGTAACAAGCAATGGCTAAGATTTTCAGTTGATTAGGTTCAGTTATGATTAAGTCTTTCTTTATTCTGAAGAATTAGATTTGGTTACGTCACTTTTGATTTTTCAGAACTAGACTAAGTTACGTCACATTATCTTTTACAAAATATGATACTTGATTTTGTCTTGGTTGCATTCAATAGCGCTAAATATCCTACATCCGTGACAATTTCGTTTCTGAGCAACGCATCATATTCAAATTTAACAATTAACAGTTTAACTAAAATACTCAGAAACCGGACATAAGTCGGCCTCTTGTTCTTTTGCTTTCAGTTTTATTTCTGCTGGCTAATAAGGTTAGATTAAGTCGCATATTCTTTTAGAGAACGAAACTAAATCATCTCACATTTCTCCTTAAAATATTTATTATCGAAATTTCTATTTAAATTTCAGGATGAGACATTCGAAGACGGGATCATGAACAGCAAGCCGTTCCCAGTTGGCAAAGTGGCCGGCGCACTCAGAAAGAGATTGTTCAAGGAGCACCTGGGGCTTATGGACGAAGATCTGCACAGAAGCAGCATCAACCTGGAAGATCCCTGCGCTGAACAGTTCTACATCAACGTGTGGAAGGCCACGTCTACGCAGAACACGCAGATTTATGAAGAGGTGAGTTTAAATAAGTAGGTAAATGTGAAATAGACTTATGAAGGCGATCTGAATGGAGGCGGCATCAACCTGGACGATCCTTGCGCTGAACAGTTCTACATCAATGTTTGGAAGGCCACGTCTACGCAGAACACGCAGATTTATAAAGAGGTGAGTTCAAAAAAGTAGGTATATGTGAAGTAGACTTATGTATGCGATCTTAATAGAGGCGGCATCAACTTGGATGACCCTTGCGCTGAACAGTTCTATAACAATGTGTGGAAGGCCACGTCTACAGAGAACACGCAGATTTATGAAGAGGTGAGTTCAAATAAGTAGGTATATGTGAAGTAGACTTATGAATGGCATTTTAATAGAGGTGGCATCAACTTGGATGACCCTTACGCTGAACAGTTCTACATCAACGTGTGGAAGGCCACGTCTACGCAGAACACGCAGATTTATGAAGAGGCGAGTATAAATATGTTGGTAAATAGTGAAATTAGTCTAGTACATTAAAAAACCACAATATCCATTTTTTTTTAAATGGGGAGTAATCCATATTTTTCATATTACGCAATAGTTAATAGCGGCGTATAAGTTAATATTGCAACTTTATTCACGAAAATAATGACTTATTATAACAATAAACCGAAAAAGATTACAGACATTGCTGACTTTGTTACACTAGGCTCGACATTGCGGTCTTTTAATGTAATAGACTCAAATAGACTTATGAATGCGATCTTAATAGAAGCGTCATCAACCGAAGTGAGAAGCCGAGGCGTCACAATATACACAAACAATCCCAAATTGTTAATAACACCCAATAAGTCGTTTTTAGGTTAAAAGTACTTTATTAATTTTGTTTAGGTTAAAAGAACTTTATTATAAAACTTTATCAAATTGAAATTTTCTAATTAATATTTCAAACTCTCAACAAATTTCAGGTGTTCCACACAATCCCCACGGACGCGGTTCACACATTCGCCGAACTCAAGAAGTACCAAGAAGAGAACTCAGAAACATTATGGCGTAAGGACCCGGCGCTCGCGAACAGGAAAATAGACCTTATTAAAGGGCATGTGGTCGACTTTCCGTTGGACTTCCTCTGCAACGAAACCCTCACGCCGAGGAATACCTCAATGGAAGGTATGATGCCTACTTCTTTGTGGACGTAAATGTAAGTACAATGAGGTGGTAAAATTTTAAATATAGGAAGTAGGGATACGTAAATGACAAAATTTGGACATAATACCTTTAGTTATCGCAAAATTTTAGAGCTAAAATTGTTTTTTTTTTATATTGACCTCATCTGATACGTAAACTTGTAGATTTCTATTCTCCTATAAGTGTCACTCAATTTTTTTATTGTGTGCTACATATAATTGTATGAAAGACAATTTGATTGGCGAAAATTACGTATCCCGTACGATAACCAATCAAAAGGCCGGTAAAAATGCATGTGACCAATGACGTTGATGTGTGCTTTTGTCCTGAAATATCGCAATTTTGGCTGAATAGATATTGTCATTCCAGTAATAATATTAAAGGTTTTAAGTTTATGAAGGAATTGAGAAATCACTCCACTGTTATAATTTCTAGATATAAGTATGTACTTGCCTGTATTATAAAATGATTATACCAGATTTTCTTAAGAATTTTAAATAACTATGACTATTTTGTGCTAATATAATTTATTTTTGATAACAACACCAGTTAATATACCTGCCTTTAAGATAATTATAGATAAAGGGTAATGATGTTTAATAAATTTACAATTTTTACTAGGGACTATTTTATTCTGATAGACGTGAATGGATTTTTAAAAAATGGTATTATATATTATAATTTAATAGTGAAATCAATTAAATATCTGCGAATTAAGAATGTATTTTAAGTTGAGTTTCATATTAATTTATAGTAAAATTTTCAAATTCATATTGTAAAGAATTTGTTTCTCGATTTTTAATTTTATTTAATTAATGTTGACATTCAAATTCAAATATTGTTTTGTAATTTACTAACTTGTCGTTTAATACTGATCTTAATGTTGTGTATGTTGAAATGTTAATGTAATTTAATCGTTGAAGTGTTATGCTCAGGAAAATTATTGTTACTGACAAAATAAACTTCAATGATTTGTTGCCTCTTAACGCATGTGAACAATAACTTCATTAACGAAATAGGTAATGATTAAACAAATTTTAGAATACTCTTGAACATTTTGATACAAAATATTTCATTTTTGACTTTAATATTTTTGTGTGATAGTTTATTAGAATACTGAATATAGTAAAATGGTAATGTCGTCCTCAGTATGTAATAAGTATTCCAACATTTAACCCGTCGATGTTCTACTTATATTCCAATGATTATTTTACTACCTATTTTCTATAGAACTTAAAAATCTTCCAGACCGTAGCATACATTCCTTATGATATCCACCAATTAATAATATATTTAAATATATTTTTTTATTTTTTGATCAATGAAACTAAAGAAGAAAAAAGTAGGTTATTCCTGGACACACTTTCATATCAATTTAGTATCTTTGAATAAGGTGTCATTAAAAACTTAATAGTGTAAACGTAAACATAATAACTATAGTACAACCAGTCCATTCCTTTTAGTTCAAATATTGATTAAATATGTTTGATTTAAGTTACGTTTAAAAATATTGTAGTAAAAAATAAATGTCATTTAATCCATTTTAATACACTCATGAACAGTATTCAAGAATAAAATAAAATTATTTTTATGTGATCTTACCACCAGTGTAATGGGAGAAGTTGTTTTCCATTAGGTTAAAAATCTTGAAAAATCAACAAATATTTCTCATTGAACTTTTTTTCTCATAATTAAATCATGGTATACTACATTTAAAATTAATGTTAATCAGTATGAAATTATTTTCCTACCTCTTTCTTAGTATTTATATGTGTATTTTATAAATACTTTTTAATGGTAAACAGTCTTTGCATTTCTTATACTATATCTTATACTTTTATTTTCAACTTAACTTTATTATTAGTTGAATAATTTACCTGGTGCCGTTTATTTAGATTGAGACTGATTTTACATGAAATAGATTGCTATTTATGTAAAACTGTAGTTTCACCCTTACCAATACTTACTTACGCCATTAAATATAAACAAATTTGTTACGTAAGCAACAATTATTTTATTCCTAATTGTACCTCGTTTTTGTCCTAATTTTTTGTAACCAATTTAAGATTAACTGTAGAGAGATTTATTTTTTAGTTTTTAAGGATTTATTGTAAGATTAAAGCATACAGATCTACGTATTGACATAATATATTTCATGAATGTTGTGGTGCAATAAATTATTTATTTTTTATCGATTTGTTTTAATTGTCCCCCATTTATCGTGAATGTGATACACTCCCTCAATAAAGTTCATGAACATAGCAATAACTGATGAAATAAATTAATGAACTACTGAATTAATTATCATTTTAGGTTTTTCAATTTAGGTAAAAAACAAGGTTCAACTTGTAATCGTCCGTTTTTGATCAATTTCACAGTACCTTTCATATTTTTTTATTACAAAACTTTTTGAATTGTAATTTAGTACAACGAAAATTTCATCAATGAAACTGTAAACAGAGCCATCTACTGAAATATGTCAGTACTTTTGGTATCTTATCTGTTTGTATTTTAAAGCGTCGATTAGTTGCCAGTAAAAATACAATAGATGGCGCCATGAGGAAGAAAAATTAAAACTTTCTCATACACGTCTGACGTCCTTTACGCATCACTTTAATTTCGATGATCTATTATTATGTTTTCAGGCACGTAAAAGCGTTTAAATTGCATTGACTTAAAAATAAGTCAATTGTACGAAATTTGTGGTATTAAAATTCTGAAATACGACTAAAACTAGATTCTAGTTTTATTTCAACAAAGTTTTCATTATATTGTGTTCAAAACAATATTTTTTATTAACGCAATAATAAATTCTATTAATTGAAACAAATATCATCCAAATACTTAGTTACCTACGTTAAGTTGTTTTTTTCGTTGTTAGGTACCAAACAAACATAAATTATAACGTAATAATTATTTGTCATTTATATGTCATTAACCTATACATGTACCATTTACTAAAAAAAAAATTTCCACCTATAAATAATAGTCTCCAATTCTAAATAATTATGTACCTACCATTTAGACTTTTCATTAAATTTTACTCATATCATAAACCACATCTTTTCAACCCATAACTGATTGCGCTGATTATTAATAATTAATACCATAATATGCATGGAAATGATGATTTTTTCAACAATATTCTCACAGTTCATTAAGATACTTTATGCAATTGCAGAAAAAAAAAGAAAAAAAGTTGTTTGTCATTTCAAAGTCTATAATTTTTAGTATTAATTATATTTTTTTATAAAATGTAGACTATAATATGTTGAACCAAATATTGGTCACAGGCCCTATGGTATTTAGGTAGATACCATTGACGCACATAGAAGAAAATAGATACTGTTATTAGTAAAAATCATCTAGACATGCAGCTGCGCAGGTAGCCAGCCATAAAATGTTCAGAGATGGTCTGGGAACCTACTGTTTTAATCAAATACAAATTAAAAAACAAAAGCTGTCCTAAAATGTAATTTAATTCAAGATAATTTTTTTATAAGCAATGTCGGACAGAATATATTTTTAATTAATAAAAAAAAAATTAAAAAAGCATCGATTTTTCAAAATTCTTTTCTTTCTTTCTTCGATTTTTCTTCATCTCTAGGTAAACCCTTCATTATATGAGGTTCAACAATCTCTTTCATAAATTAAATTTTTCACATAGATAATTAAAACAGGAAATCAGATGGTCTGTGATCGCTCAGGCATACGTATCACCTATCGTGCTGTATCGAAATTCGTAACCTAGACATATTCACCGTCGCAGAATATTTCAAAATATTTAACCATAGAATTAAAGTTTTTTTTTTCACCACAAATATTAAAATCATAAAAAGACAAAGGACGGTCTTGTCAGTTGTTCCTAACCTCAGTAATAAAAATAATAATTCTTTCTATTTTGTTATTTAACTAAAATATCAATTAAATGTTATCTACTAAAAGTAGACCAACGATTTTGAAAGACCTAAATGGTATCTATTAACTTATCTTTAGTTAGGCAAAAAAGGGACGAATTTCAAAATCACTTATGCTAATTTATACCTCAAGTACGTACTATAATATTATAATATAACCCCTACCAAAGCCAACGCAAGTACCATTAATTGAAGATTCTAATTAATTGTTTCTTTAGTTCATATTTTTTTCGAAGTAGATACTACAGTCATGAGAACATTATAGAGGATTATCATCAATTTCGTTGCACTTGTTTTTGACTGAACCTCTGAGACCCTGCTTCACTAATGTGTTGAGTACTGACTTTGAATGTGTGTAGGGTCATTATGCTGCATTATTTGTTACGTTTAGGGCTGGGATGGGCTTGTCCCTATCGGCGGCGATTCCTACGCTCCCTTCCGTGGGTATTTCAATAGGCTCGCGCGTTGCGTAACGCGCGGCCAATGACAGGGCATGCACATGCACGGGGCGGAGCCGTTACGTCACTTCGCTCTGCCTCCGCCGGCCGCGCAGCCGCCGCCGTGACGTCACGCAGCCTTCGCCCCGCGCCTGCAGCGACCTCAGCGCCCATGCGGCCCGCGGCGACGGACCGAAACTCGCGACAAAACACTCGTGCGCTCAAAGATGGCGGATGGGTCGCCCGAGGATCGCGCCGGCCCGAAACAAATGAATGAATTAACTTTTTCCGCGCCCGACCCATCCCACGGTGACATAAAAAAGTGTAGTGGACCAACTTTAGACCGCGACAAAGTGAAGTTATCGTTCTTTACTGAACTTGATAAAAGTGAATCGTGTGAAAAAAGTGAGACGCTCGGCGTGGCCGCCAATCATACCGCGGCGGTCGCCGCACCGAATCCCCAAAAAACTACAGGGTCCAATGTCGAGGAAGGTGACGATAGGAAGAAGAGATGTTTCGACCGATACGACAGCTCCGAGTCTTCTGACAGGTATGTTAAATTTTTCTTTACGTGGATAAATAACTTTAAATTCGTAGGCACTGTTTTGATAGATGTCGAAATGTTAAAAAGTCAATGCTCTAGTGACCGGAGGCTGTTGTGCTGGTTTCGATGTCATGGCCATTCCGACACACGAGTTACTTCGTACTAGTGTCTAGTAGCGTTGCGTCGTCGCTAGGCCTATTTCGGTTGAATGCCCGCCAGAGACCTCAAGGCTTAAGATAACTACCAACTGCATCCTTACATCGCGATCGAAGTCAGCGCGTTTATTTAAATCTAAGCACATATTATCGTTTCAGTTATACGGTTAAAATGTTTAATTCGTGCATTCTATATATTCAAAAATATTGAAATTGCATGAATTCATGAATAATTCTGTGATCTAACTTTTTATTTCTGAGTTTCGAACTCGTCAGCAAACAAAGTAACTACTGCTTGCGATGTTAATAACTTGTTTTAATATAAAGTAATTAATTCTGATTATATCAGAAACAGTAAAAATAGAATGCGATTATCTAACGTCAAGTTCACACAATACATGTAACGAAAATACTTTTTATGTTACACGTAAAATGATTTTTGCATAATACCCGCGTCATACGATAAAAGAAGTTTCCGAAATTCGATTTCATTTTGCGTAAAAAAGAAGCTATAATAGATCTAACTACATAGCAACTTACATATCAAATTAGCACATACATAATAAAAATTGAGATTACATATAAACCTAGTTACACAAATTCGTGATAATTCAAGGCAACGAAACTTGAACTTGACTTGTATATGTCTTGGTCATTATCACATGACGCAAAATATGATAAAAATTATCTTTTTGTTTTATTCAGAGATGTTATCAAGTGGGTATATATAGGTATAGACTTTATCTTCTGTAATTACCTGATATGACACTTTGAAGTTTGAACTTGTATTCTTTAAAAGATAGTCAAGTCTGATTTTTGATGATTGCAAAAAAGTTAACCTAACCTAGTTATTAGATAATATCTACAATATTAAGAACATAGAGGAAGGAAATTATGAATCCAGTGTGTAAATTTTAACAAAACAATAAATTTTTTATTGTTGCATTGTTTAGAATCTTAAATTTTTATTTTTACAAATGCACACTTTCCACTAAACATATTTTGTGGTGGTTTACATATAGATATTTACTTAACCTATTTTGATAGCATCATGTGTTTTATAGTGACAACACATTTTGACTATAATTGCACACATTCAAACATTTAAATGCTTAAAATTCGTACAGAATTTCAGAAGTAACGGTTCACAATAAGCATTTAGCAAAGTTATTTATTCTAAAAGTTCACTGCATACTATTAAAATATTAAATATTCTATTATCAAAGACTAAGGAATTAATTGTAATAAATATTTGAGTATTAAACTTTCAAATTGGGCCATAGTACACAGTGCCATAGTAACTGATATGGCTAATAGATAATGTCTCAAGTGGGCTAAAGTAGGTCAAACCTTTATGATAACATGTTTTGTGGTAAAGTTAGTATAAACTTGGTTGAATTATGTTGAAAGTTGTGTATTGTTTGATTAAATTATTGTTTATAAGCAACAGTTTTGGGTGACCAATCAAAGGGAAATATATTGAAGTTTTGTTTGAAGCACATGTGTAGATAAAAATTAAATGTCAATGATTCTGGTGCTACGGCTATATATTTCAGAAGTCACATGCTGCTTTCAAAGCGATGTGACTAATTTGATTCACAACCATACTAATAAAGTGGGTTATCTATAGTTGAAGCTTACTTGTACCGCCAAACATCACCTCATCAGCTTATAGTTGATCCGACTGATTGCCGATAAAAGTAATACCAAAAAAAAACTGTTTCTAGACACTTGATAAAAAGTGCATGAAAAACATTGTTCAATAATAAATATGGATTAAAATTAAATATAAGAAAAATTTTAAGCAGGTCTTTTTAAAAGTAAAATTACCAAGGAGTTCTTTTATAAATAGTTTTGTATTACCATAATCTCAAGATGAATATTATAATGGGCGACATTGATTTTTATTCATACATAATGATTTTTACTTTTGCATATTCATGCATGTTGGGCGAGACCTCTTTTAATTACAGTGATTTATTTTAATATGTATGTACACCTATTCTATGTAGATGGCAGTAAGCGTTTATCTATATTTGCATAATATATCTTAAATTATAATTTTGTTCATTTATTTGCACAAAATTAAACCACTTTAAATATCATTACTTTGTGCATACATGATGATTTTTTTGCATTTATATATTTTAGAACATTAATTATATAATACCTACAGAATAATAAAAATTATTGTTTCAATTATTACATTGTTTTCTTTGTCATGAGACTCTATTTAAATAGGGGTTACATACATTCCTTAAAGTGGTGTAGAAGGGGATTGGTCAAAAAATATTAAAAGCTTTGCAGTTTTTAGCTTCGCATTTATTAAAAATATACATTCTTACCTAGTTCATGTTATATTTCCACATTAACCTATGTAAACTATATATGTACTAAATTTTAAACAATAATTAAATGTTGTTCTAATTATATTAATTGTTCAAATCTGAATTTTAATTTAAATGTAATCAAATTCTACGTTTATTTTTCAATTGTTTATTTTACGGTCAATATTTTACGTATAAGATTAGAATAATAATGTTTCATATGTCTATAATAATTTTAAAATTGTATCCTATGAAATTTGTCTTACTGCTGGCGTATTTTAAATAAAAATAATGAAATCGCAGCTCTCCGTAAAAAACGGGCTATTACCACGTAAAAACGTAATACCACTTTAATATCGGTTAGTGCAAGCAGATAGCAATAGGGCCGCAATTACATCAAGTGCAGCGTATGTAATTATTATGTAGATGCATTTCCTTCGCTTGCGTGCAGCCGAAGCGATTTGTTGACGGAAAAATTACAGCGGTCACTAAACTCGCCTGCCTATTTGTGTATAACAATGTGTCTAACGTCTCATATTTAACGTAAACTAGTTGTAACCCCCGGTTTTCCCTTATAGTGCTAGACTATAGCCTTCCTCTGACCCTGCCTATAATTGACAACCCGATTGGAACAGTGGATATGGTCTATTGCGCCGGGTGTGGGTTCGATCCCCACGAGTAGTAAATTATTATGTTATGACATTGTTATTTTCTACTGTCTGGGTGTATATTTTTGGACATGGATTTTCCCAGATAATAATATAATAGTTTAATTGTATGCAAAACTTGATAATAATCGTAGTCTATAGATTAGAAAACATTTAAAATTATTTGACTGTTATTGTATCTTAAAACGTGAATTCTTCAAATTTGTGTTTAAAGGCCCGTAATATTAAATATATAGTATACTATAAAATAATAGCTCCGTTTAATTAAGTAATAGGTAAAATGGCCATTATACAACGAATAATCATTAAATTATCTCGACAAAAAACTAATGTTCTAAAATTATTTTAAAACACGTTTCTTTGTAATTCTTAATTGCTTTTCGCACAAATTATATTGCTTTTATAATTCTATATACGATTTATGTACTTAGGAGTTATATAAATTTTTACTAATACTCAACTACGAGAAGAAACCTTTGTATTTTTGTATGTTTGTATTGAATAGGCTCAAAAACTACTGGACGGATTTCAAATATTTTCTTTTACTAATACTTAGAGGCATTCTTCCGAATCGGTATAGGGTATATTTTATCCCGGAAAATAGATAGTATATAATATTATTTATTCTACGGGACTAAAATATATTTCAGAGAAAGAATATGGAAGATGAACCGCGTAATAAACAAGATGTTGAAGTTGAGTTCGCGCTAAAACGTCTATAAGCTTTGTGTGCGGTGCGAAAGTTTCGATCGGAACAAAACAAGGATAGTGCGGGTTCGCGCTAAGGCAAAGGGTGCGCGGGAAAATAAAAAAGTTACAACTTCTAACCGGCCAGGAACGGGTTCTGAGGCGCGCTGTGGCGTGTAGCTGCCAGATGTATTCTATATCGAATGTTTTCAAATTATTGGAAATGCTACTTTCATTTGTAGTATAACGTAAAATTACGGAAATAACGATGATATATTTAGTAATGTTAAATGATTTCCTTGACAACTAATAATTATGAGATATATCCAGTATCCTGCTAATATTAAAAATATGAAAGTTTGAATGTTTGTGTGTCAATCAATCCCTAAATTCAGAAGAAATATACAGATTTAAATAACAGTAATCTTTAAAAAAATATGCTAATTAACTAGTTGGATTAGGTAGCGGTAGATATCTTAGCGTGCGAAGCCGCGACCAGAAGCTAATGTATTGTAAATTTTTAATGGTATTCAATATTACCTCACCTTACATTTTATGTAAGTTATGTAATTTATACCTAAACTTTGTAATGTAATTGAACTGCTGTGTGACTCATAAATCGTTAGGTATGATCTATATTCTATATACTTACTACATTGTGTAAAGTACACGTGTTTCTAATACATTCTCACTGATGTGTAATAATTTATCATCAATGTGATTTTTGCCATTAAACATGACTTATAAAGCGTTTCAAATCCTATAGATAAAGAAACAATTACTATAATAGAAACTCAGTGAATTAAAGAAAAATTGCTACTAGTTTATGCTAACTTCGAGTTGTAAATCTAAAAGTCAATTAAATATACATAAAAAAAGCTAAACGTATCGTATTTATTACTAACTGCGTTATCGCAACAAAACACATCACGTTCTGGGAATCGGACATTCCACGGCTATTCTCTAGAATGCCTTCAGTTGAACGCCGAGTACTTCTCACAACACGTTAGCGTAATATAATATACGCGAGCAACTTGTTACTTAGCACGGGTCATTAATTTCTCCATCATTACAACCGGGTATCATATTTCTTACTTGCGTTAATAAGTAAAGCATTTTTTTCTTACTTCTCAGAGTAATTCATGTACCTACTATTGATTAAAAAAGTTTTCCTTTTAAAACTAATTGGATACTGTGCATTTATGTAAATCATACATTCTATGTAGTGTAGCTTTGTAGTTGGTTTTTATTATTATATGCATATTATAGGAAATATTGCGTGGGATAATATTAAATATGGCCATTAAATGGAACAATCGAATTGGAATGTTTAATATGATTGAAATATTTACAAAAAAAAAATTATTCAAGCATGGTATTATTTCTAAGAAAACCATTAATGAAAATGGACAAAAACGGTAACATTCTAAAGAAACAGGTACGTAATTAAATGCACATCGATAGCGAATTGGATTTTAGATATGGTTTGAAAATAATATGGTATCTTTGCGGTCGAACGATAACCGCGTGGTAACGGCTCGCTGCTGTTTCACGAACTGTGACGGTCATTAACTGCTCGTTATGAGAAAACTCGAAGGTATCGTGTGAAGTTCAGACAAAAATTGTTATACATTTATAATAATTATTGACATTGACTATGACGAAATGCTAATCTTGTACTAGGCTGATGATAGTAATGATTGTTTCGTTCAAACAATGCGAGGGTTATAAATTATGATGACGATAACGGTGATGCAATGAATGATAATGTAATTATGGATAAATCATTTTTATTACATTTTTATTGTCTTAGCTTTACTCTTCTTGTATTAGTATTATTGCCTCGTTAATTATAATTATAAGCCTGTCAAAGATAATAATACAAAAACGCTTTAATTAAATAATGATTACGTGTGTAATTAAAAATACATTTTACGATTTTAAAGTATCATGTATATAAAGTAAAACCTTTAAGTTATCGAAGGTATTTTCGCCGTGTCAGCTGAGAGCAACGGCTACATACCTCGGCGCGGCGACCGGTCGCCCCCCGCGCCCCGCCCCCGCGTTAGAAGCGTGCGCGGGCGCATTGGCCCTGCGCGGCCCGGGAAATGCATAACGTGATTTGATTTTGGAACGGTGCTTCATGTAGCTTGCTTTATGCTTTTAGGTTCAGTATTTTTATGGGGCAAAGTTGAGTTTCTACACTTTACATTGATGTTTGATGTATAAATAACAAAATAGTTAACAGCAGCATTCAGATAAAATGTTAAGACAGACTTAAGATTTAAGAGTTCACCCATGCCTATATAAATAAATATTATTTTTCTATTCTTGGCAAAAATTATTACGATAATTTTACGACTCTTCATAAAAATTGATTTATTAATGAACTCACACGCAAACTTTATTACTCTAATAATAAAACATCTTAAAGTGTTTTTTACATGCATATAATAATATTTTTATGCATTTAGAACTTCATATTACATGCAGCGCTCCGCGGCTTCACTCGTTCTTGCATTAGGTTTTTACTATTTAAATAATAAATTGAAGTTTTAATATTCGTATAGTACTGTGGTCCGTAGAATGCAAAAAGGATCCGTGGACGGTTTCAAATTTCGTGAGTCAAATACTCACGCTTGAACCTATATCTTTATGACAAAAATAATGATATGAAAATATCCTCGTCCAAGAAAAGGTTGGGAACCCCTGGTAAAACAACTATAGAAAGGAACAGTAGTGTAGTGTATCATTTTCGATACTTGAGACATATATTATTCAAACTATCGATGAGGTTCAATATAAAAAATATAGGCAATGTTTATGGTCGAGTTATGCGATCATAAATGAAGCTGCGGTCCGGCAGGTACTGAGTCACCGGGGCATTGATGGGCGAACTGGCTTTTTGTTTTTATTTCGTACCCACTGCGCTCATATACCACTGATGGATGGGATGCAATTGAATGTGCGTATAGCTATGCTTTTTGATAGATTTGAGAGGAACAATTTGATTTTTTTTTTAATTTTAGATTCTCCGCTAGAGTGTTGTCAAATCGAAAATTAAGGGAAATTGAGATTATGAAACGTTGATATTTATATAGGTAGTTACGTTTTCAGGTAAATCTGTAGGTAGGTAGCCATACGATTTACATACGAATGTAGGTAAGGCTTCTATGAAGACACCATATATACTTTCTACTAATATGAAACATAGAAAGCCAATAAAACTTTGATAAAAAGAACTATGTGGGTAACCTTTATGCATCTAACAGGTTTAAAACGGTTTTAAACGAAAATCATTTCGAGACGTGAATAAATTTAACCATAAACAAACAAACAATAAAAAGGTTATAAAGTGAAGATTTGTCGATCAAGATTCAATAATTTCGGCCACACCTGTGGATCCAAACAGCGTGTTAATGTCATTATCGATATGGGTGGCAGTTAGAAGTAGGTTACCGTACTTGACGAGCTTATAGATTGATGTGAAGCATTTGGTTACAAGGGAAACGTTTTTTTTTGCTTAAAATACTATTGCTAGTACTTTAATCTAGTTACAAACTAGCCTGTAGACTAATAACTTAATAAGTAACTTAAATCTAACTAAATTTGATAAACTACTTATCTAAGAGCGCGTCCATTAAAAATTGTTATGAGTTCTGTTGTTTTAAGGTTTTAAGTACTTGTTTTTGTGTTCTCTGTAAAATAAATGTCCTATATTTTTATTACCGGACCACTATGTCTAGTGTAATGGAGTAAGGCTTCCTTTCCTAGGTAGGTGTTTATATATGGTTTAGTACGATGTTCTTATTCATCGATATTCTGTTAAAGTATTCCATTAATATAATTATTTCAGGTAGGCGAAAAAACTTCGACAGCAGTAAAGAATTTCGAACAATTAAATTAAATAGGCCCTTTTTCCTAGCAGCGAAATCGCTAATGCAATTGTAAATATTCGTCCTGCAGCTGCCTGCCACAGACGCACCTGCCTTCGTATCATATCACCTCTGACATTCACGTACTAACCGCCACACATATTCCGACTGTGCACCTTTAACTCCCGAGCCACTTTATCCCTTACTTCCCGAATATAAAGACTATTTTGGCGTACGAAAGCGGACGATGCTCGCAGCACTTGATATTTTATAGCACGCGCGCATTGGGTTCACATTAATTCCAATTATCGTTGTATAAGTTACAGGTTAAGGTGTTTGTATGGAATTTATGTCGCCTTTGTTTAATGCACTTTGTCGTTCGAGCTAAAGGTAAATGCACGGTGTGTTTTTGTGACCTGAATGCAATTTTATGGGCTGACTAAACTATGCTGCAATTATTTTTGGTTGGCAAATGGGTTTTGCGTACGAACGTAATTGACGCTGATTTATTGTTTCAATATGACTTAAAGACTATAAGATATTATTATACTTATTTAGTCATTGAGTATTTCACAAATATGAATGGTAATAATAATTGCATCGAACATATAGTATAATAAAGTATAGGATTTCGGGACGGATCATTAGTCAGTTACACCCCTCATGCAGTAAAGAAAAATATAAAAAGTGAAGTTGAGTGTCCTGACGTCGACAAACATAGGTCGATATTTCGGTGTAGGTTTTAGGATTTACATTTGGTAAAAAAATTTTTATGATGTGTAGGTACCTAACGTAAAAACAAATATGTTTTACTATCGGTGTATTTTGTTCTTTATATAGACTTTTAATGTACTAAACATTCGGAATTGAAATTCAAGATTATTTTCAAGCACTTTCGAACTATAATAGGTAACCTCGCGAAGCTATTGAAATGGCATACATGACTGTGAATTCTGTAGACTATTTGAACCGTAATAAAATTCATTTCACGTGTGCTGACTTTACATTTACTTGCATATCAGGTGTCTTATGATTAAGCAAACTTTTGATAAAGATAAAGTTGGGGGAACAACGATGGAATTATCTAAGGATATTTTATCCGAGTATCATGTTCGTAGCGTGAAATATTAGAGGTAAATGTAAAACGGGTAAGATATAACACCGCGAGCTAAACGGGCCAAAGTTTCGTAATTACCAGTGAAGCAGTTGAAATATTCCAAGTATTAATGACAGACGGTATCGGGCGGCGCTATTTTAAACCCCCTGAGTTTACGAAATTAAGGGGATGCCTTGTCATTTATTTACCCGTTAAAATAACGTCTTTCGAAATATACCATTATTTAATAAACTGATGTTGTTTGTTATATGGCATGTCCTATCGTAAACAAAACTAAGTCACGCTTGTTTCAGTTTGTATGTAGAAAATGAAATACAGTAATTCCTCATTAAATTTTTTAAGTGAAAAACATGTTACTATTTGAAGAGTTGTTAATCTTTTTCCAAGTAAAAGTGGTCGTAAACGTTGTAAAGTGAGCGCGCGTCGGTAATTCGAGCAAACTGTCAAGTCTACTTTACAAATGACAACAAGCGTGAAGGAGCGAAATTAAACATTGTATGAAGATTTTACAAGATACATTCAACTAGTGAACACTTCAAACTAATTTGATTTCTATTTCCTACGTCTTAGGGCTTTATATCGATTATCACGATGCCCCATGACAGGATTGTGGAGAAAAACCACTTATTTTTTATCATAGATGAAGTTGTTACTTTATGAGAAGCTTTTTTATTTATTTTGTAGTATTTTTTGTTCGCTGCGTCTATGTAATTTTCTGGGCCGACGCTCAAAAAACTTCTTTCTATTAAAATATCTGCTTGAATGAACAGTGTTTACTTTCCATGAGAAAAGTTATCACTTATAGGATTATAGTAATCTCAAGTCTCACATCTGTTACATTTATATCCAGTTCTAGCATACATTGTTAAAGCAGCACAAATCACACATCACGTCCAATATGTTCAATTTGATCGATCCACTGACAAACAATGAGCTGAAAGAATAATACATTAGCCCTCACGTGACGAGGGGCCCTCCCTCCGAAGCGCTAGAAATGCAGGGGATTATGCAATCTGCGAGATGGCCCCAACAGTATCGAGTTCCCCAGATTAATTGCCGCTTGCCCCGCGTGCCCCACTCGGGGCAAGTTGCGAGAAATTAGCGGTCGTAATGTAAAATTAATAATGGGCCGCAACATCACGCGATTCGCAAATTGCGGTCCGCGTGCAGTGTGCACTCGTAATGAGGTGCGTGGAAGGAAATTAATGATAATTCTGGCTAGGGCAACGCAGGGCTCCCGGAGTGAGTGTAGTGATTGTAAATCTTCGAGCACACGCTTCAATCAAAACTTGACTGTATTGAAATGTTAAACATTGAAAAAAAAGTTAAAGGTGTTATAGCTAATGAACTGCGATTCGACGAGATTTCTAAAAATATTTGAAATCTTTTATCGTTTGAAAGTCAGTTAAAGGAAAAATATGTAAATAACATAGACATAATATTATATGTAACAAAAAAAAAACTCGTGCAAATAAAAATACAATAAATGAAAACATGCATTAACAAAGGATACTAAAACATAAACTTTACATCTAACATTTAGGGTCAGAGACGTAGGCGTGGAATGCAATTGGATGTTGCGTCCGCCCTAATGGATGGATCCAATAAATACATATTTGAAACGTCTCCTTCCTCGTCTTCCAAATACCAAACTGTTCTTATTATTCACAATTATACCGTTTTCAATATAAATATAAGGTTTCAAACGCTGCCAATTTGTATACATATTTTTAACAATAACAAAATTAACGGGTCAGTTGTTTATAAAAAGAAAAAACTGCATCAGGTTTTGTTAGGTCATCCGCGGATATAATAGCGTTTTCGCTCGGGGCAAAGTTTTTATGCCGCAATCATTGTGGGTCTTTGATGTGCGGATCGAATTGGGTTGTCGTAATTATCTCTACCCTCATAATATTTGGCATGTGCAAGGTTGCATCTAGACGGTTTAGAAGTCTTGAGTCGGATTTTATTGGATTGCAAAATTGGACAAAGCGATTTAGTAATTTAGCAAGACAAATTAACGAGCTAAAACTACAGCTACATCTACCAAATATGATGCATGTTTAGATCGAGAATCACGATCATCTGATGTATTGAATGCATTTGAGATGATAGTTCGCGTTAGTCAAATTTTCGAAATAGTACCTGCAGTACTATTGCCGATTTCCCAATGGAATAGTCTCGAAATGTAATAGACATTCTCAGACTACCCTCTGTCTGTAAGAAACTATTCCCAGATGTAGCAAGTTTAATCATGCCCATCATATGATGTTTACTTTAAATTATTTGAAAGGTATTGTTTAAAATACAATGCTAAAGGCAACTTATTTGAATTTAGCATTGAAAATGCGAAGTTAAATTTGCTTGCTGACTTGTAAATTACCGATTCTGAATAACATTTCCTTTTCTGCTCTATTTCATATTTTTTTGTATGTGATCCTTTTTTCTAATATTATTAATGCGAAAGTTTGTGAGGATGTCTGTATGCATATATGTTTGTTACTCTTTCACGCAATTACTGAACCGATTATGATAAAACTTATACTAATAGTTCCGAAGTTAATCCCGAAAATGCTAGCCGTAGTAACTAGTATGTTGTATTCTTGTTTCAATTTATTACATTAATGTGATATTATCTATTTGTATAATTGGCGTATTTGTAGATTAAGTGTTTAAAGATATTGCATTCTAGAAAAATAAAAGTCAGTTATAAATGGTTATATTTGGGGTCGTGCAAATACACGCAATACCAATAAGGTTTTATAGTGCAATACACTTCATAAAAACATTTCAATGAAATCTTTTTAAGACCTTGTCTGTCCTTCGATGGCGCAAAAAGCGGAATCCATGCGGTTTGTAATGTCTGATTGTTATCAGCCGTCATTTTACGAATCCCCGCGGTGATTACCCTTGTTACAATGCTAACTTTCTTGTTACCGCTTTTTTAATTTTCCATAGGACATGACATGGAGCTGTAATTATTATACACAGGTTGGAAATTAAAAAAATGGTAAGCGACAAATTTACTTAAAGATTACATATACTTGATAGATTGTTGTGACTTCTTGGTGGAAATGCATTTTAAATATTGAATTAAAGACTTACACGATTTCCACTTTTTATTAGTAAACTTTATTTAATTACAATCGGTTTCGAATATTCATCATCAGGTATCTAACTTATGATGAAGTTTTTTAATTAATAAAAAAAGGCAACAATAAAAAACTTCAATTAATAAAAACATAACTTTAATTAATAAAAAACTTCATCATAAGTTAGATACCTGATGATGAATATTCGAAACCGATTGTAATTAAATAAAGTTTACTAATAAATCGTGGAAATAGTGTATAAAAGTATTTAATTCAATACTTAGAAATACTATATTCCTGATTAGCGTAGGGCCTTAGACGATTCGGATGAAATGCGTGTTATAATTGATGATAACACTTCCTGTACATGTAAATTACTTTTATCATCGATAACATACAAGTTTCTAATAAATTTCGCACCGTCGATTAATATGGGAGATAGAATTCATATCGTTCGTAGAATATTAATGTCAGTTATCAATTTATCAATGAATAGCTGTTGCTAATTGGCTAAACGATTGCTCATTATGAATTAGATATTAATATTTGCGAATGCGTAATGATAGTGAAAGTGGTGGCAAGGTCGGATACTTGGTTGTAAATATGGACGAAGATATTGATTTACGACGCTCGTATAATTACATACAAAGTTGTAGATGGATGAGAGGCAGTGATGAGGAAATTTTAGTAGATTATTCATTTCAGTTTGGTACACTTTATTGGCTGTTGTAAAAGTCTTAAAGATTTTTAAATTTGGCACGACATTATAATGAAGTTATGGGATTTTTTGTGTGTTGTTTAAGCATTGTTTTGTTCACATGAGCTTATACATGCGCTCAGCACATGTTGGGCACATAATCAGCTGTGCATAGATTAAGAATTTACATAATTTATGATCATGGCAGGTCAATATGCATGTTTTGGCTACATTCGAGAGAATCGTGTCCCCAATGTCATTAAACTCAGTCGTTAACACGAAAAAGATGTCGTTAAATAAATGCACACACTTTACGGGATTTGAAAATATATGAAAGTATAATAACTTTAATCTAATATTATAAAAAGGAAACAATGTTTTTTTATATAACGCTTCCGAGACAATATTATATTATCACTCGGTATTACGTAATATATTATGTTATATGTATATCGCTATCTCAAATTTTTAAGTGTTCTTAAAGAAGTAATAAATTCAAATATTAATATGCAAAGGAATTCGTCGTTTATCGACACTTTAAAACATTCGGGCAGGAGATCGATTACTCGCATTCTTAATTACAGCGAATTATCTTGGATCCCCATATAAATCAGCGGGTATCGGCGCGGTCATTTTATTAAATTCTCCGATTAAACAGCCCCGGGGAAGGAAATTCCGAATATTCCGATGGTATCGTTGTATCGGCACCTCTACAATTATGAGACCGCCGACCCTGTAAAGGTACGGACACAAAGGCGCTATGCGTCAGCGGTTTTTTAAAATGTAGGTAGGTATTAGGCGCTTTCAAAGAGATTTGATATTTTATTTTGTTAACGACGTTTGTAATCCCTACTTTGAATCATATAAGCTAGTTCAAATTATGCTTAAAAGTCGATAAATCTTGATTATTAATTTTTATCTCAAAACTAAGGATGTATATATAAGTATTTATTTTCTAACAAAACTAATATTGTAAATCTAGTACAAAGTTGCTAACGAATTGCGTTCAAATATGCAAATAAAAAGTCGTCAATACGAACCCTTTACGTATCGGGCAGGTGCTAAAGCCGGTTTAGGAAGCCAGTACTGTCCCAAATAAATGCAGAAAGTTACAAGACTCGTTCCACTAACTCCCAAATATAATAACCAGCTCACACCAATAGCAGTCTTAATTAACAGCTATATTTATCAAAATCGCTTGCATGTGTTCTAATAAGGACACGCTTCATGTACGCTTTTGACGCTGCATACTTAAGTCGATTTACTAGCCGTCGAAAGTGTTAACGAATTTATGGTTTGTTGAAATTATTATTGAGATAAGAATGTAAATTTTTTACTCGAAATACTTATGAAAAGGTGAAAACCCCTCAACTTAAATGTCTACGCGTTGAAAGCGTGTTTGAAGAACGAGTGTTTTTAAAAGCATTTAGCGGCAATTAGAAATAATTTTAGCTAATGGGTTGATAAGTGTTTTTCAAAATAATCCAGATTTAGCTCTTAAACGACAATGTATATAATTGCACTTTGTAACTTTTTACGTCTTTAAAAACCTCAAATTCCTACGCAGGTCTTGTGTCCACTTAACCTATCAAAGGTCTAACGTCGATGACCGAGTCCACCTGCAGGTTTTTAGCATGGAAAGCTGCACGAACTGAATGTTTATCAATGACAAGATGTTAGAGCAGCTGCCTATCACTGTACTGAATAATAGTCTTTTCATAATTACGTAATGTCCGATAGGGACGTCACGTACACTGTAATTGTAGCTGGTTTGCTTGATTATAACACACATGTGCTTTGAAAACTAATGGCCAAATAATACAAGTATATTTAGCTTTATAGAGCTATTTAATGTTAGTATCACTTTCAAGACACATTTAAACATCCCTCTAAGATCATTAAGTAGGTGTTCAGATATAATGTACGTATGCAGAAAGCAAGATAGATCGATCAATTCCAATATTTAAACGTCCTGTTGTATGTTCCTTTAAACAACTACGATCTATTTCTTAGTAATGAAAAGTAATAAAGGTCTAGAATTGAGATATAAATAATGCATTACATGGATGGTTATCAAACGAGAAAAAAGCTTGTTTAGCGCAAGTCAAACACGAAGCGAACTTCAATAAATCACAACGCATTATCGATTTAATTATCACTTATCAGTACTGTTTATTCATTATACGGCTTAGCTTCGCCCACCCTATACCTCCAGCCTGAACGACGTAGGTGCAACGAACAGCTGCTATCGACTGTCGATTAAAATTATCGATACTAGTGATAAATGTTTATTGAACGTAATATTATCCATAATTTATAATCTGTCTCGTATGAATTTATTTTATTCGATTTTATACGTTGCATCGGTGAAAGTTTTATAGGTTGTAGGTACATTGGTAAGTGTGTAGTGTTTTAATCAACGTTGTATAGTTTTGCTGCATGTATTCCAATGTACGCGTGCTCATTTTGCCGTAATTTGTATGTTGCTGATATATCGGGAACTTTTATTCGCTCTATGAGAGCTCATACAGTTTAGTTGAAGAGACAAAAGATATACCGTACCTATTTGTAATGGAGACAAATAGCATACGAATGATTAAAAATTTGTTGCAATGTCATACGATTAGTGAGCATAATTTTTAATCTGCACTCTCGCTCGCCCGTAAACACCATTGCAGTACTAAAACGATTAGTGATTTGTGGAATTTTAAATTTAATTATCTTTACGAATTTGATATTGATTGTAATCAGAAGTGTTGGTATAGATAATTTAAATTCAATTTCTTAATACGAAGAAATTTCAAAATAAACAACGAAAACCGTTTTGCACCACACACTATACAAAACATATATGTAACGTACATTTTGACGTTGTTCTATTCTGTGTTGTAAATAAACGTATTTTCTTTCCTTCAATTACATAGTAGCACTAGTTTATCCTCTAATTACGTATCCGTACATAACAATTATCCATATTCATCCACCCCCCACAGCTCGGGGCTACAGTAAAATGTTTAATTTAGTTGATATAAAGCTTCATTATTGTTGCTTTATTGGTTCTTTCAATAACGAGCGGGACAGATGCGTCGCCGTGGGGGAGAAATGTCACGACTCCACTTGGCACAGGGCTGCCAGTTGATACACGACGTAATAATGTGTAATATATACTTTAATGAGCGGAATTTTGAATAGGGAAAGTAAATTGGATTTATTTCGTGTATCATTTGTATCAAAAATCGGTTTAATTCACTCGTAAACATAGTTCTTTATTAGTCGGTGTATCTTCCTCGTAGTTCACGGCACCCGGCTTCAGTAATAAACTTTACTTTCTTATTACCAAACTATCAAGTACTTTTACCGTAATTAATGTTACAATCTTATATGCTAGCAATGTACCCAACGATATTTTGAAGCCTTATATATCTAAAGATATTTATTTAATAAATATGTTTTCTTGTACAAATGTTGTCATGTTGTAGAATGAAGGATTCCAAAACATGGGTAACCCTACGACGTCCCTCATAAATTCGCCTCTTGCCTGGCAACGCAACTAATACTTATCGACCAAGAAGCGCTACAAATGTTAGATGAGTTCGCTAAAATTTGGCTTAGACGTGTTATGATGTAGATTCCCGGAGACGCTAGGTTGCTAGTTGATATATTAGAAGCTTCACAAGGACGCTGAGTTCGTGAAAATTAATAAATTAGCAACTCAATGGAAACTAGAGATTTTAGGATTATCTGAAACGATATAATTCCAACGAAGGTTGTGAATTCTGACTGTGTTAAGACATTTTTGATTAAGCAAAAACAATTTTCTTTATTTCGTATTAAACATTTGCTATAATGATATCTTTGATAATTTAACGTCTAAGTAACATGGAATTGAAATGTATAAAAAATATAATTTCAGTAGACTACTTGTAATTACATATCAACACGTCAACCAATATAACTTGAAGAAACATTCATCACAGTGTTGCGTAATCGGCGCCCGCGCAGCGTTTCGATTTTCTGCTCGTTTTTGCCGCATTAATATGCATCAGCGGCGCGTGCGCAGTCACCTGGCCTATGTACAAGCTGCGCGCCGTACATGGAAACCCGCCGGATTACCGATTACATCGCAATTATCCGATTGTTTGCGACATTGACCTTCGCTTTCGCAGCGCTCGCGATGTAAGCGGAATGAAGTGTTCTATTCGGTAACGGGAGTTTTTTATGTAACACCAAAAATACCCGTTGTTTTAACCGCTTGGATGATCCATCAATATCTTTCTGATAAACTTTAATTGTGCAGTTTTGTTTTTCTATTTTTACATCGTTCTATTGCCTGTCTTTGTATTATCCCTCGGACCAACTTGAGTTCGAAAACTTCATTGATATGCGAGTTCTATACTATCACAAAAAGTCCTTTAAATTATACTAAAAAAGCTACTCGTACTTTCGCCATTTTTTTACCTGCCCACAATGTTCTTCACTACTCAATATTACTATCATTGGCATGGTTGATTTGTATTGACTATCCGTAAAAAAGTGTTATTGTAAAAATTTCTTTGAAAAAACTACTGATCCTTTTCTTTCCCAGAAAAACTTAAATAAAAACTAAAGGTTAGTCTTGTGCGGTTCACAAATATTCAATCAATAATTAGACACCATATACCATGTTTGGCCATTTCTTTGTCCGGTTACAATGTTTCATCAACCATTGAACTTGACCCCTCCCTCGGTGCCTCTCTACCGCCAACGTGTGCCATAAGACTGGTCATCATTGGTATGGATGGTGGGTATTGTTGCAAACGTTTTTGTCGCCCCCTTCGAGCGCTGTACATGGCATCGTTTTTATAACATCGGCAATGTTAACGTACTTACAGGTTTTAGGGACCGTTTATAGATATTAATTGGATTCTTATTAACTCCTATTTATGAGTAACTGTTAACAGTGATGGAAGTTTTTCATCGGCAAAACGTTCCTAATTTGGAAGTTTTATCGTCATCATTTCGTTTTTTTTATTTCGCAATCATTTCGATCCATGGTTCTAGGTATTTTAATCAGGCGAAAAAGTTGGTGCAAAAATTTTGGACCGCTCCATTTGTAAATGATTTTAGAACTAATATAATCCTGTAACTTTAACTGTAAATTTTCGTTGCCTGCTTTAAATATATTTGAAGTAGGCAACTTCCGCATACAATAAAATGAAAATTCGATTCATTAGTTTAACTGTAGCGAGTAACTAACATGCGTGATGCAAACCTTGGCAGGATACCAAATTAACGGATAATATTACGCGTTCCTCCATCCGATACATCCGATGTGTCTCGCTCTGGTTCGTATTGAAAGTGAGAGATCGTGAATTACGGTAATAATAATGTAAACACTGAGGACAATGCTGAGCTATTTATGGACTTCTCATGCTGATTTATTTTTATACACTTCAGTGATGTGAAATGTGCTTTCAATATTACATTGAATTTTTTCTCGAAATTTTGGAATAAGAGCAATGTCTTCACTAATATTATAAAGAGGAAAACTTAGTTTGTTTGTTTGTAACGACTGGCTCTAAAACTCCTGGGCAGATCTTAAAAATTCTTTCACCATTCAAAAACTACATTATCCACAAGTAACATAGACTATATACATATATCACATTATGCGAAGTCGCGCGGATCAGCTACTTGGCAAAAAAAGAAACAAAATTAATTGTTGTTGAAAAATAAAGTACTGTGTGATTAGTGGCCAATCAGACTTTTGATTTTTTGTTATATTAGTGACCTGAACTTCTTGGCATTTAGTTCAATTTTACAAGCCTCCCAAAGCACGAAGACGCTCAGTTTAAATGTCCCCAAGGGCTGACCCATCAAAAGACCGCGCTTTATATTGCTCCAATATTTGATCGTTAAGTATAACGATCCATAAATACCTATTTAAAAAATTACGTATTGACAGTAATTATAATATATTATTAATTTAACTCCTCTAATGTTTGTTTAAATACTGACATTTAAAAACTAATATAACAGATAATTTATTTTTCTTATCATTTTCTTATGCAAATTTTACAATTCAACAAGCAATATTGTCAGATGGCCAATAAATATTCTTACAAACAGCGAAATCAACACCTGGTGCCATATTTCATAAACTAGAATATTGGCTATGAATTATAAACGTGGTAGACGGTTAATTTCCATTTGTTGTAGATTGTTTCGATTATCTGCGGCTGGCGGGTCTATAAAGCTTTATAAGGCTATGTAGATGTAGTGTGATGGTAGATAGTCCCACACAGTAGCCCTTTCGGTGTTGCGACACGGCTGATGTTTTACTTAGATAGTGCAGTCGTGACGAGTGCGTTTTGGTAATTGTAGCTACTGCGTTCAGGTTTGAATGAAGTGCAGAGGTTTCTACTGAGCCAGATGTTGTGTCTGGCAAAATATTCGTTTATTAGTTAACGGTTTCGATCCCCAGTATTTTCTGATTTCTAAGCTGACGGTGCTAAATTTAGTTGTATTAAGGCGGTTTATACTAGCTGCTTTTACACTCGAAAGTTTCGGACCGATTTGGAGGTCCTTCATCGCTCGCATCGCTCACGTCACTCCTCGGGTGCACCGTCTTCATACAACTAATTATACGATTGCTAAATCTATACTAAATTTACAAATAATACATACTTCCCGTAATTGCCGCATCGAATTACGCATTTTCAAAATTTGATGTTAACTGGATTGTTTCCTATAGGTATCCTATAGCAGACCGATTAAATTCCTCCATTACATTATTACAAAGTCATAGCCTTACTTCATGAAGTAGAAGTTACTAGAAACTTTCGAAAGCCATTCAGCTTATAATAACTGACGCTATTACGAGAGTCTAGTCAAATCGATGAGGTGCTATTAGTTCTGGCGGGCCAAATTCTGCGGGTACCCGCGCTTAACCCGAAACTTTAATTATGTATACTCCTTAGACACTTGAGACGTCTGGCCGCACATGATTTACCTGATGGAGTTTGTATTGCCAATTACTATTAAGATTATCGAGTGGAAACTCAATCTTGCGTTTGGCATTTGTAGAATACTAGCGACCCGCCCCGGCTTCGCACGGGTTTAATGGATGATATTATACATAAAAACCTTCCTCATGAGTTACTCTATCTATTAAAAAAAACCGCATCAAAATCCGTTGCGTAGTTTTAAAGATTTGAGCGTTCATAGGGACATACAACATGACACATGACAGAAAAAGCGACTTTGTTTTATACTATGTAGTGATATGCGACTCTTTAAGTAATGGGAAAAACAAAGTTTTTTTTGTCATATTTACGACAAAAATATTTTGAGAAAAGATTTTTTGTTGCTTTTGTAATCATTTAGACAATGTATCGAAAAAATTGGAGATCCCATTGGGAAATTCTAAAATTTGTCTTACCGCGGCGCACCGTTAGTAACATACAACATATTGTTATAAATATAACCTAGAAATCTTTATGTTTGTAGCGGATGCATAATGTATGCTGTGTCGTATAACGTCCAGTTTATGCTATATGTATCTTTATTACAGCGGAATAAATTTTTATAACTTTCTCTAATTATAATAAAGGTGTCGCGTGTTGTAATACTATTAATAACACACTGGATACCTTTTGTGATTATGTGGGAACTATCATTAGGTCAAGGATTTTTAACGCACTAGTACATGACATTTCTGATTACGCTGATGCCAAAAATCATATGTTTCTCATGAATTTTCGAAAAAAAAATTAGTAAAATGTGATATATAAGAATTAGTTAATGAGTGCACTAAGAAGAATGAGTAAATTTCTTAGTGTCATCGCATAAGTGCATAATATTGTCTATTCAAAAATAAAGGAACTACAACAATTCAAAGAACCCGTTTTAAATAATTACCCAGTATTTTATTCAAATATTATGTAAGTAAAATCAAAGCTAAGTTCGATCCCGCGACACGCGAGCCCCTGCTAGGGCTGCAGGGCTGCCCCGCTGCGCCTGAATACATTACGGGAGATTAGATTTGTGTGCATTGTGTATAGTGTAGCCAATCAATGCAAATCATTCGTAAGCGTGTTTGCTATGACTGGAATAATGGCTAAAATAATTGTTGATTGGAATTATTTGTGTTTCATTAGGATTTTACGAAGTCGTCATAATACTTTGTAGTACTTTCATGTTAATGTAACAGAATAATACGACTCAAGCGATTTCAGTACATTAAGCATTCTATTTCATCAGAATTAAATTACGAAGCAATTCCAACGACTTAATCATAACCAAGCTAGAGTTTTCTCATCAGTGCCCACCCTAAAGTGTCAGCAAGGCACCCGCGAGGCAACATTTAGTCCAAATTAAGTGCACTCAATCGCCGGCGCAGGCGCGGAGCCCCGGGGTACACAATTTGCCCGCACGTTTATACGCAGTTTTTATTGTAACTAACCAATGCAAATTGCAACCAACTTACACCAATTGAAACGATGCTTTTCAAAAGAAATTTATTCGTAACCTTCGGAGATGAATTGGTCGATTTTAATGGCAGTTAAATTTATAGATTTACATAGAAATGTTAACATAATGTGTTTTATTGTTTATTGGTCGATATTATTAAAAATCAATATGAAGAGCTGTCGCTGGGTGAATTCTTTTGTTTGCATGAAAATCTAATCGTTTAAAAGACCTGAGTAGCAAATTCATGCAAAAAGAAGTGCATATTTGAATTGGTAGCATAGACATTAAGTGGAAGATAAAATTTCACTTTATTTCAAAGAAATTTTACTTAAAGGCATTTTTATGAATAGCTGGAATTAAAAAGAAGTTTGCGGTAAGTAAGGAACATCTGTTGGTTTTTGTGCCATCGAACTTTCGAGTTTAATTGCCTCACTTAATACATTGAGAATTGTTAGTATATTTAGTACAATTATTGTAGAATGGCATTGACTATAAATGCTAACATTCAACCGTTTACTAATCTTAATGAAATATCATCAATCATATCAACTAGTAACGATCAGACACCATTTATCCCCTGTTAACAACGTAACATCCATTATCCACTTTTTGTTATTCCTCCAGTATATTGTACATCGATCGAATTTGTCTGAACGCACTCACCCTCCGTAATTGTAGTGTCTCCGTTCCGTTGGCCGCCTCGTGAAATATTTCGGCATTTGACACGCGAATTGGCTTCGTTAAAGCGCGCCGTTGTTTATTTTCAATAACACTTAACGAACCGCGTATGTCATAACAGTTGCATCGACTTCTCGTTTCCGACAGCGGCGACGCCCACATTTTGGCTCTGTTATTTTTTCTTAAAAACGGCCGGTTTTAAAGTGCGTGCTCTTTTGTGGAGGTTTCCTTCACAATGGGCCGGTTTCATTATGCCGGGCGAGGCAAAAGGAACGAAACAGATGTACTGGTGCATTCGCGGCGAATAATAGTCACGAACGCCCGATCGATGGCTCCCGTCTTTTGTATGAGCCGTGAACGTCTACTAGTCCTACATCTGCTTTGGGAATTAAAGGCACTAGAGCGATTGATCATTTTGATTCTTACGATTAACACGCCCACGAACTAGATGCGTTTGTAATTACACAATGGTATAATCAATTTTGAATGCTTTCGTGGGTGGGGGATATGTTGCATACATATGGTTCTTAATGTATTTGGGCTATTTGAGTGTATGATACAAGGGTAAACTAATTAAAACCATTAAACATATTAGGACAATAAAATTCCAAAAGGATAAGTAATAAAATTTAAATATTCAGTTAAGATTACTTTTTGTAAAGCACAGTTAACGATAATTTATCTTTTTCGTAAAAAAGTCTTTGTTTGAATATAATATTCGTTAGCATGACGATATAATCTGCACAATTAAAACAGCATACGTAAGGAAACATTCCCCGTGATTACAATAACCAAGGAAGTAGTTAGACGCATAACGGTACAATCAGCAACACAAAGAAGTTGTCCATCAACCAGTCTGGTTATATAGTCCTTATAGTTTTGGAGGTAAGGGTTAGATTTGATTGACACTCGTCGATAAGATGCGCGGCTCCCGGCTGACGCGTCGCGTGCGTGCGCGCTGCGGGCCAGGCGGACGTGGTCGAATTATGTATACTTACGTGCAGACCATTACAAGATGGCTCGTTCTGGATGCCGCATCAAACGATTCGCTGTGTGCATTTAGAATCTCCGCGTTTTTGCTGCGCGATTAACATAACTCCGCAAGGACAGCGTTGCATGCTTTGAACTAGAAATGTGCTTATGGAATTCTTTTAGCTATTACGCGAGATATTCATTATTATTAGAGGTGGTCGTTATATTATATAGCAAATAAAAAGCGCAGTTATAAAAATTGAGCATTTCAACGATGTGTTTTTTATTTTAAGCACTTTCTTATCTGCGTTTTAACTTTGGTAAATGTTTTTGTACTATCTTAATATTAACGCCATCTGTTGGCAATCTTTTACTTTTTAGTATTTCTGATTGATCACCTGTGTGCGCGTATTGCGATTTTCGTCATGCGTGTGTTGTTGACATTGAATTTCATTTCTATGGCATACGTATTAAAGGTTAAATTTAAAGAACGGGAAAAAAGAGCATATTAAATGAACCGTTTGGATGAGTGATGACTTTGTTTTCATCTCTAAAGACTACGTAATAAAGGCTAAATTTCAAGATCCTGAAATAAATCATATCACAATTGTTATTCTGCGTAAAAATTAAGCATTACAGGGTTCTGCACAATAAAGCAGCATAAATACAGTTTAGTTTTTATGTATTTTAAATTTGAATGTAAATACTAAATATGAAGTTTACTAGTTTTGTTGTTTACTTTTGTTACACTGTTACGCTTTGCTTAGAAGGATTATCATACTAACATAACATATTTAAAAAAAATATTATTATAAATGAGTTACTTTTAAAAAAATGCACAAACTTATATAATATTTATTTTTGAAAGATACGTCAATGATATATCTTATTTTAAATAATTTAATATTTAAAATTTTACATTTTTCAACTTCAAACTATAATCCAAATAAATGATTAAATTTTCACTTATGCGTAACAACTAACAAGCGCTTCGTTTTGAAATGCTAAAAAACGTGCGCCGCGGCTTGCGCGATATCATTCCTGCGCAATCTCATAGCTGTAAACAATTGAGCAGTGAGCACCTAATATATTATAGCATAAAAAAAAGTCTGCGCTTTGAATTAAGCATAACGTTTTATAGCGTTTTCCATTTTAAGCCGTTTTGAACACTACTAATTATTATTGAACCTGACGGCTACTACGGTGCATGGTGACATTACTAATTGACAGCGACTTCCTTCGTCATAATTCATATAGAAATTCGTATGATTTTTTTTTGTTGTTATTCGCGGTTTTTAGCCGACTTCCGAAAAAGGAGGAGGTCCTCAATACGACCGTGTTTTTTAATGTCTTTTTTTAATCTATAAATCGATTTGGAAAATTATTTTTGTATAAAAGAGGTAGTCTGTGTGGTCCCATAGAAATTTGGTTAAAGTTTGATAATCCATGTGGAAGAAACTCCAGGGAAATCCTCGAAAATCAACAGAATAAACTCTGCGAGTAAGTTTGCATGAAGTATATAACCATTAAAAACTAACTAAAACTGAATTGTGAGTAGCTTTGATTTGAAAGATATTAGTAGGTTCCTAACAATGGAATAATAATAACTTTTCGCCAAAAAATATAACCGACTTCCTCACACTGTAAACTACAACTTAACTAGGAAATAACTTTTTTTAGTCTGTTCTATTTTTTGCGAAAAGTTATTATAAAAGAACACCTCATTGTCAGAAATATATTATTATACACCCTACCTTTTATTAAATAATCTAGTAATTGTCGAACATTTTCGTATTATGAAAAAAAATGAACCCTTTGTTAATCTACCCTCGCACGTGTTCAGTACCGAAAATCTTTTTACCTATCATAAAAGTTGATTGTGCTGTGAATGATGAAAGCTCAGATCGCTATCGCACTCGTCCGTTGAATTTGAGAAGCATGCGTAACCTCTCAGACCTGACAAAGGACGAACACGATATTGACCTTACCAGCCAGGTGACTCAATGTCATTAGGATCGTATTCGTATGCAATTAAAAAGCTTAGTCAGGTGCACTTATAGGCGTAACCTTCAGCAGCTGAAGAAAGAAATTAAAACTAGACCGGCGTGGATCTGTTTCATTATATATGTGTACATTAAGTTTTATTAGCCACCATAAAACAGAAAGCTATCAGCTGCTTATTAGCTTATTTTTTCAGGCGCAATGTTTACTCTCCCTGACCGCAGTTATAAAGTAAATGGGAGTGATGCCGTAGGGATCTCGACCATTGCCCGAAGCTATTTGAATATTAATTCGACAGTATATTCGTTTAGGTGCAGCGCATCGTGCATATATTATCCGTTAAAAGCTTATAAATAATCAGGCCGTAAGCATCGCGATGGTTTTCCTATTTATGCGAGGGATAGTACCCAAACTATTAGGTTTGCGAAACGCAAAACATCCGTGTCCATATATTTTACATTATGGAGTCCATTTTGGATACCGTCTAGAATTGTAAACAATGCTTATTCGTGTGGGTGTCCCGTCCCAGATTAAGCTATCATCTATAAAAGGTGTCCGAAAAAGTTTTGATAAGTAACACAACTGCAATTTTCGATAAGAGGGTCCCATCTTTCACTTTCGCTTTTCGAGCCTTCAAAATCCTTTGATAAATTACTATTTCATCTTCGGATTTGGAAATTCTTACAAAACTTTTGCCGTTCCCCTCGGCCCGGTCCGTGGGAGCGGTAATCCCTGGTTACAGCCGGGCTGGACAATCGCAGGGGGTTTTTAATTTGGGAGCCGCCCCGCTGTGAATGGATTATCAGTTCGGAGTCGCAATTAGTCAGTCGTGTTGTGGTCGCCTCCGCCGTTTCCCGTAAAATGCTGGATTAACCCGCCGACGGCACATTTAGATTATTCAAGAACGAATTTAGCCCGCCGTTTATCGTTCAACACGAGGCGCGTTTGTTTTTCGTCGTCGGATTCCATCAATGTCGGTGAAATGGACTTTATTGCGTCAACTCGAGACTCGCTTTGAATTTTGCATTTTCTTTGACGTTCTCATGTTTTATGTATGGCCGACGTGGCCCTTGTGTTATAACGAAGTCCTTGGATCGTAGAAAGGAATTTTTGCATTTGTAATTAAACGAGTCTAATTATTTAATTAGAAGGATGAGGACGTTATTGCGTATATGGCAGCGGCTAGGGTTTTACAGTTTGTTTCACATGGGGTGGAAACATTTGCCATTATGCTCGTGAATAGTCGAAACATCAAAGCTAGTCGCCTCGTGGGAATAAAGCAGGGCTTAACTCGTTTAGTCTATTATTTTTTGTTCGGTTGTCGCGGCGACGGTGGCGGTTCAATTATTGGATTACATTCGCTTTTATTCGATCAATTGCGATGTTTTTTGTAGTTTGTAGGGAGTTAAATTTTATGAAACAATTTTTAATAAACATATTTTGATTTATAATTTTCTAAGATATCGTTTTTGTTATATTTTACCTGAAGTTTATTTTTAAGTGGCTTGTTCTTTTTATTGAGGGATAAATATTACATAATTCTGAAATAAGTTTTGTGTTTTAGAACTATAAAAGAAGAATGGTAAAATAATTAACTACATAATGAGTAACAAAGTATATAATAGTATGTCTCTACTTATTTTTGTAGATTGATATGAAAATCATTGCGGATAGAATGTCTTCTGTATTTACTTACCTAACAGTCTAATTTGTATAAGACTTAAATTAAAACAATTTAATACACATGTTTATGGAATTCTTGTAGGTATGATAAAATTGAACACACAATAAAATCTTACATAACAGTTACAATTGCGATTGTTTTCCTCGTGACGGTTGCCTACAATAAGCGAGTAATTACGAATACAAGTCGATTTTTACAATCGTAGTAGCGACGTCACCGGCCATTCATGCGATAACATGTGCGCAACAATGGTTATGCTAATCGAGATCGCGATTAAATAATAATACTGCGGTGCGGTGTGGATCGATAACCCCTACTAAGAGTTACGCTTCTAGTACGTTTTATATATTTTTTATGTTAATAGTTCGCACTAATTAGTCTTCTTACTTATACATAGTTCGAATCAATCTACTCAACATATCTCTCCTTTAGCACCACAGGGTTTCGTATTTGATACATTGTTACAATCGTATGTATCTATCGATAGCAAGGGTATCCAACTCCGAATTTATTGGGATCACTTTCATCATTATTGTTGTCGGGAGACACTATGTTGTTAAAGGTATATTCATGAGTGTATGTGCTAACCTATATATATCTATATAATATAAAGTGTACTTCGCTAACCTTGATAAACAAATTCAGGGGTGAACAACAATTTTATAAATTTCCTTATTTATAAAAATAAAGTATTTGGTAATAAAAAATCATAAATTTCATTCCTTGTTAGCTTCTAGTAAGAGTAGTCATTCGCGGATTGATTAATGCACTAGGCGTATCGCGCTACTCGAAGCGTCTCACAGAGAGAGCCGCCGATGTAAGTTGTGAACAATTGACAGTGAATATACTTGTATTGTTTTGAATTGGTGTTTTATACAAATACTAGCTGTGCCCCGCGGTTTCGCCCGCGTATATAGCCCGATCCCGTGGGATTTCCGGGATTAATAGTATCCTATGTCATTCTCCTGGTCCTAAGCCTTCTGCCTACGAATTTTCAGCTAAATCGGTTCCGCCGTTCTTGAGTTATAGGTGGAGTAACTAACACGACTTTCTTTTATATATATAGATATATATAGATTGTAGCTCATGGTAAGGGCGCTCATTCGCGGATCGATAAGACGGCATCTGGCGTATCGCGCGAGGCGTCGCGGCTCTCCGGCGGAGAGTGAGTGGCCGGTGTAGGCCGTGATTAAGCGTTGACAGTGAATTATTTATATTAAGTTTGTTTTGTCTGTTTACATTGTAGTAGATATTATGATATCTATATTAATAAAGATTAAAAAATATAGATTTAAAGTCTCGTACACACTTTTTCCACATTTACCTACTAATAAACTTTATTAAATTTTCGACCGGTTTTGAAAAATAATCATCGGGTATGTTGTCAGAAGTGACAATACAGTCTATCAAGTACATATATCAATATTAATGTTCAAAAAAATCCGCATCGTCGTTTGTCGCGTTATTTGTTGTGCTCATTTACGATTCTAAAAAAAACTTTTTGATGATAAGTTTTGCTGCTGTGTTGCTAATATTTTAAAATTTAATGTGTTTTATGTTCTGATTTGAGCAGAGCAAATATATTTTGACATCTTCCAAGGAACCGTGTCTACTTGAACAAAGTTTACAACTTTTGTAAAGTTTACATAATTAACTACCGTCTAGCATCTTGATAATTAATCACTTTCTCTGCATTCAATAGATTTTTAATGAAGACAGGTTATTATATCAAATTTCAATGGAATCATATGAAAAATTGTCACAAAAATTAATCGACTGACCTTTCCTTTAATGACAAAACTTGCCCCAAAATACATTACACTATTGACCTATAAATATGAAAACAAAACTTTTCGCTATTAGAGGAGTCAGTTAATAAATTTCGCACACAATAAAACCTTCCCCGACATTCAGGGCCTCTGAGAGCGCAATATTGCATTAATGAGGGAACGAACAATGCCATTTAATTTTCAACTAAAAGACTCGACTATCAGGCAAAGTTATCGAACAGCCCATATAAATCGTATTACAAAGAAATAAGATCCAATTTCGCTTGTGTTTGCGACATGTGGCTTTATGAGGGTAGTAAGCCGGGGGTGGCACGTGCGTTTCCTAAATAAATTGCGAGTTGCTTGACTTTAAAATTTTATTTTGCGGTTCTCACGGCTAAGCTGAAATTTTAAGAGATTTCCCAAGGATATCGGCCATGACTGTCAGACTAACAACTAAAGTTGGGAATTGATGTTTTTATTAATGCTCCCATTTTACAATTTTTTATAAGTACCTGCCCATAAAGAGCTTTAAGTTGCGTTTCGTCATCAAAAGCGTTCATGAAATAGTACTAAGGATAAACCAAAGATTGACAATAATCCCTACCTGACGATTACCTACTGATTGTTCGAAACCGGTTGTAAATTTACTTAAGTCTATAAATAAAAGTAGAAATAGTGTAAAAAATAGTTTCAATTCTATAAAATATTGACAATAATCCTTTTACATATAAATTATATATAATGCTTGTGTGTGGCTAGCCATTGAGATTCCCAAACCTACCGATATTATACATGAGAAAGTTTGTGACGATATATGTATATGTAGGTGTTTGTTATACAAAAACTACTGAACCGTTTGTGATGAGACTTGTTATTGTATTGTATTCATATAGGTAAGGATTCAGAATAACATGTAGGCTACTTCTAACGATACGCGGGTGAAACCGCGGGTCGTGGTTAGTCTGACATAATTTTGAAATATTACATATTATCCACATACGTTCAGAAATAAAATTTTTAATATTCTCAAATCTATGAAGTACAAGAGCTGGGAAAAGAAATTTATTTCGCAATAACTATATCGTAAATCTGAGACAATACTTAGGCAGGAGTTGGCAGGCCGCCACGAGCAAGAAAGACGGTCTAAAACATACGATGTGCACTTTTTTCGCTGTTTTTTAAACCAATTTTCTAAAACTAGCTTCTCTTTGTACTGGTTTTATTCTTTTAGTGTTTCGATATATTTATGAACTTAAAATAAGAGCTTTTTAATTTTAATGCATACTGTTTAATTTTTGATATTATGGAAGTTTTATAAAAGGAAATAATTGTGGTCACAAACAACGTTTATTTTTTTTCTCCCTTCACCACCTCTAGTGTGACAAGTAATAAACAGGTGATACGCGAGCTGCTGTAATTGCATTTGAAATAAGAAATAACAAAAATGTTTCTTGCACGTTATTATTATTAGCTACGTAGGTAGTCTTTATCAAGGGTGTCAAATTTGTTTAGACCCAAGATCGATTTTCACCAACGACACCCAGTGTGATCTATCGATAACAGCGTCAAAATTTAAAAGAGAGCTTTGCCTACTATAAAGTTTAGAAGACAGGATAAACGACGAAACGTCATAGTGTAACAGATACGAATCGATTTCGGTAACAAGTGGTTTTAATCAACCTATCGGAACCGGAAGTTTTTGTTGTTACATTAACGCCACGTTTATTATAGATACGCTTTAGGCTGGTTCCTGTAGGATATTGTTCTGTCGGAAAATTAATCTATACATATAATAAAACAGTAACCGAACCATTTCTGTACATTGAATATTTTTCAAAAAGAGTTATGGGTATGCAATATGTATGTTCTATAGATACCAAAACCATGGTTAGAATTTTTTTTTTCTGTTTGTCTGTTTGTCTGTTTATCTGTTTGTCTGTTTGTCTGTTTGTCTGTTTGTCTGTTTATCTGTTTGTATGTGCGTCAATCACGTAATAACCACTGGGCAGATTTTAATAAAATTTCATATGTCAATAGACCTATATTAGGTGCAACTTATAGGCTATATTATATTAGAAAAAATAATTTTAGGGGTGGCTTTTCATACATGTAAAAGGGGGGTATAAAAATAAATTCGCGCATACATGATTAAATTAGGTATCATTGGATAGGTCTTAAAAAATAAAATACAGGTTTCTAGAAGCGTTTTTTGCTAAAATAAATATTTTTTGAGATATGCGCTTCTGAAGTTGTAGAAATGTCATACCGTACACGTGGGCATATGAGATTTTGGTTGAGTTGCGGACTTCCTTTTTTATACTCTTAACGTATAGATTAAGACGTTAAACACTCAATGAATCCTCAATAACTTTCAAAAAATAACTAACTCTCTGTCCGCGGCTTCGCTCGCGTGGGCTACAATTTTCTGTATTTTGAAGAGGCGCGTGCTCTGTGTGATTTTGGTCAAACCTATTTCATAGAAAATTATAAAAAGAAACTATAGACATGCGCATATATCACTGGTCCTCCGATCGTGCTTCATTGTGCTTCTACAAAAATACAGAAATTAGTAGCCCACGCGTGCGAAGCCGCGGGCGGAAAGCTAGTACTTAATATACTAAACCCTGGTCTATATACTAAGCGGCCAACACAATAGCCTACAAGCAGGGCAGTAATCTCGAATTAGCATAATCGCAGATGAGCGCACGTGCGCACCACGCGCTGCAAACAACCCTCTAAGTCGCCTTTGTTCGTCACTATGATTGGCGAGCCGTTTGTCAATGAAGGGGTCCAGAATAGTTTGTCTGCAAACAGAAAGAGATGACGTTTTTGGCATTGTTTAGGTAGCGTTTTCGGACTACCCACAATTTTAAATTATTAATTAATTATGTATGTTAGAAGATTTTTAGAATAATTTGATGACACAAGTAAAAACTATGTACGTATATATAAAATAAAGTATATTGAAAAGAATGCGCTAGAAAATGTTGGATTTATTTAGTGACGTCAAGTCAAAACTATTTGAAATAAAGTACATATATTTTTTCTTATTAGTATTGACTAAAATATTAATGCACAATTTATATGCAAGAACTTTTTTCATTTAATAAATGTTTGCAAAGTTTTAATTAATTACAATTAAAAAAACTTGTAATTGAATCGAAATAAAGAAATGTTAAAAGCACAAAAATATTTTAACGATCGCGTGATAAGCAAGTGTTAATTAGGAGGGTTTATTACTTCCGACAATTAGGAGTTTCGAATTATTGCTCAGACAGGATTAACTTTACTACTTTACAGTATTAAAATATTTATTTATTCGCTTCATTTATGGGTGTTAAATATTGCTCGGGATCATGCGTCATAAATTATGTATAGGGAAATTTTTGTTGTATTATTTAAATTCTTGTTTTTACTTAAATATGTACATCATATGAGTAGGTACATAAATAGAGAAAGATTGAGAAAAGAGAGAGATATTTGTTGTGCTTTCATGTTAGTAAATTATTAAAATAGGTATAATAAACCTTGAATTTATTATACCTTCGCACCATAATTGGGAAAAATACGTTGAGTAGTTACATTGTAACTTATTCTCCATGACATTAAACTGGATTGTATTTCACATGTATTTCCAGCAGGTGCAACTAGTCAGTTCGATGCATAACAAATATCGCAATATTCTTAGAAATTTCGACTTACAATTTGTAATTCAAAGCGAAACGAATATATATTAAAACGTAAACGATTACGAGGTCTTACTACAACTTCGTAGATCCAGCTTTATACGCTATTTCCAAAGATTTACAAGTATTATTTATCTGAATTTATGAATGTATAAGCTAGTAAGATATTCACATTTGTCAATTATTCGTGCGGCTTGAACACGCTGTGTAACGGGTACAGCAAACGACTTAGGTGGGCGCAGTACTAGGAGAGTAGGTAGATACCCTGCAAGCAATTATAGACACTTTCGTGAGAGATTTGACGACAAAATCGTGTGGCGACTCCTCGTGCTAGGTCTTAGTTGGGATGTAGACTGTCACGATGTTTGCTCAAGGACTATGTAGTTGTAAGTCTCTTGTTTCGTCCGAGTGTCCTACTTAGCGGGATTATGTAGGAAACGTACAGATGAGATATATTGTGGTGAATTAATAGATGCACTCCTTCCTCGTTGCTAAAACTGATGTACTGACGAGGAAATGTTCGGTGTTCTGGTAATGGCTTGGTGACAACACTTTCGAAATAGTTTTCCGTCGTTTGAATGTGCATAAAGGATGGAATATAGAATTGATGTTTGTAACGGGAATTAATTTTATTAAAATAAAGTACGGTACGGTGAAAGATATATAATCCTTTATGAGTTTAATAAACATTTTCTTTATAACAAAATATATACATTTTTAAATTTAACATTTAAAAACCAAAATTTTAAATTCAACATATAAAAATCCATTCTTCAAACAAAAAAGACTTATCAATCCGTTAACGTGAAATTTCGGAGTAAAAACATTTGAAGCTTCAATAAAATATTTGATCTTAATTACGGGAAAAATCCGGGAACGCTGATTTGAGCGCTTTTCGCGCCAATATTTCGGGAACGGGCGCAATGGCCCGTGGCGGTTATACTCGTAATGTGACGGGACCGAGCCCCACCCGTCTGTTCACACAACGCCCCCTTTTTACCAAGCGATGAACTCGTGGATCTATGGGGACTGGATAGGTTAAGGATAAAAAGAACGTAGAATGTTCTAGAATTACATGTTTGATAAGAATCACAAGAGAAAATTGGGAAAGCTGTATAGTCCCATAATACAGGATGCAATGGCTCGTGGTGGTTATAATGGGACGGGTCTGAGCCCCACCCGGCTGTTCACACAACGCCCCCTTTTTACCAACCAATGAATTCGTGGATCTATGGGGACTGGATAGGTTAAGGATTAAAAGAACGTAGAATATTCTAGAATTACATGTTTGATAGGAATTACACACACATTACGTACACACACACACACACGCTGTTACAGTTAAATCTATGTATTATATTGTAGAGGTGGGGGCCAGAGACCGATCACACAGGATTTTACTTTGTTTAAGCTCCTGACTCTTACAAAATCAAATTAAATGTAACGTGTATATATTAATAACTAATGTAAGTTAAGTCTGTGGAAGTAAATAAATTATTGTTTATTATTATTATTAATTTTCCTAATGTAAAAATACATAATTCCACTTCTAGCGTACAATGCCAATGTAACACACGTTAGGTTAGCAGGGCCGAGGGCAAGGCGGGGCACTATCGATCACTTGCCTCTGATTGATACCACTATCACTATTGTGAATGACTACCCTATATACAACTGTTATGTATGGTACGCGTAGTTCTCGTATTGACCTCTAGATGGACGATCTATGTGAACGTTTTATGTTAACTTATGTGAAAATTTAGTTGAAGGCGGAATTTGTAAGCCTACATAAAAGTAATATTGTAATGTTACGAAGCCGTATTCGGTTACTTTATCATACCTTAGTGTAAGTTTAGGGGAAATTTAGTCTATTTATAATAAAAAATAAAAAAAAAATAAATGGATTTTCATGAATACAAAAACTTGTCATATTCTTTTAGGTATAAAAATTTTGTGTAAGCGTCACGAAGTTAGAGTAAACATAAAAGTGAACCCTTTTATATTATAATGGACACGTACGACGAGGGGGTCACTTTAAGTGCTCTTCGAAAAAATATTGACCGTGATGAAGTTTTCTGTATGACACTTCTAGCAGATTATAAAAGGCACTCGAATAGTGAACTCTCGTAAATATAACTCAATCAGTTGTATACATCACAATTGTTGTATGTAAATAAATAAAATAAAAAAAAATGAAAAAATAAAATATGTATACAATTATTCAGACAAAGATTATAAGAGACCTAAACCAAAAAAAAACGTATAAGGACTGCCAAAGGATATTAAAACTTATAACTGTGAAAAATTTAGCCACGCCTCGCGGTTTTCACGTAACTTTCGAACTTGTGGGAATTCCGGGATAAAAAGTAGCCTTTCTGTTATTCCGGCCTATATCTATCCTTACCTATATGTATGTATACCGTTTTAACCAAATCCATCCAGTAGTTGTTTCGTGGAAGAGTAAGTAACATACATTCATCCATACTCAAACACTCTCGCTTTTTAATATTAGTAGAATGTGATGCGAATTATTTATATTGATATTTCCCTCCAAAAATGTGGCTCAACGCGTCTAAAGATTACACTTCAAAAATTACATCATATACTCGCATGTTCAATTTGTTCTACTTTAATTAAGGCAACCAATAGGCATGGCACTTACTTACGCTCAACTCGTAAAGTCAGTGGGCTTTATAATTTTTAATTACTCTTTGTACTAGACCATGGAGGCTTAATGACGCCTCAACGATGGAATTCGAAACTTTATGTGGCCCATAATGTGGTTGGGTAGGCTTGGCTATTTGTACATGGAATTCGCCCGTGTCGCAAATCGGAAAAATCTGCTTTGGTGTTAAAAAGGTGGAAGCGTTTGTAGGTATAATGTCCCTAATGCAATTTTGTTACTCGACGTCTATGTCTTTTGCGGTTTATTTTACCTTTTCATAGTTATGAATATGTTCTAAAAGCGCCTCGAAAGAGGCCAATTTCGAGATTTATTCTCGTTTTGACTTTAACTTATAGCTAAACTATCGGCACTAATCATACAGAAATTAATTAATGTATTAAAGGCTTCAATATTGTATAAATGTTATGTAAAACTATAATCCTGAAATATAACAACGTAGAAAAAACGTCGTTAATGTAATCTGCCAAGCGTGCCCAAACGTTTTTTATGTGTAAAGTTAGTAACCCGCTATAAACCATCTGTTTACCAAATCTTAAACATTGATCCAGCAAGATGGACCGTTGATGAGAGAAAAGCCTATTCCATAATTCATAAATCAAGCTAAACTTTAAAACTTCGTACATTAATCAGTTTGGCCTCAGCTGCTCAGCATTCCTTAAACCGAGGCGGTGACAAGACCACTTCTAGGGTAAATAAATTACGTACACGGAAATAATCCTTCACTAAAAACTTTAAGGCTCAAAATCCCGTAACACCGTTATCCAATATGCTGCACATCTATTGTGTTAGATCGCGAGGGTTGGCAGCGTTAGGAATAATCGCTTGTGAAATAAGTAAGTATTGTATTGTTGTCTGTTTTAGAGATGACGAATGATTTGCTCATAATTTGATGAACAATTGCATAGATTATTGTTTGTAATGATTTTTACAAATGTTTGCATTTAAATGCATGCTTGTTATATAGCTAGTATACGTAATATAGAGTCATATTCGACACTAATGTAATATTTTTTTGTTTCATTAGGAGATTGCTCTTGGTAACGGATATATTGATTCTTTATGTAAAAAACATTAATAATTAATTATCAGATAAATATATCAAAATATAAATTTGAAAGAGCTATTGCTGTAAAGCCCCGGGTTAAGATAGGTAAGGCTTTACATGGGCAATACAAATAAGGATTATGTCCGCAACAGCTAATATAATATGAGACGTTAATTGTAATTTTATTCGTTTTTGATTAAAAAAGAAACAATGGTGATTCTACCTATTTTATACACCTTTCTTTCGGAAGATAGTTCTGTGTATCGCCTAACCAAAAAGTATTAAAAGAAATGGATTCGTATGAGACAAGTCCGTCCACGCAGTCAACAACACACGCATACTGCATGTGAATATCCCGTACAAAAATACAGAAGACGAATTGAAAGCGCCACCCTTGCCCGTTTCGGACCAATAGCTCGTTAATCACAGCCCTGTAATTGCGCGCCGGCGCACACCGGCCACCCCAATTTTTACATCTTCACTACATTTTCAAGCGAATATGACCCTTAACGATCGAACATAAAGTAGAATATTAGATAGTGGAATTATTTGCAACAAAGTAATTCGTAACATGAGTAAGGGCACAAACAAAAATATCAGTGATCCATGATACAAGTGCCGAAAAAACTAAGCATTATTGTCTCAGGAAAAGTTTTATAGCAATAAAACCAGTATCGAGACTTGGTTGTCATGGTCAATATTTAACGAATCTATATACTATTGTTACTGATATAAAGCTGAACAGTTTGATTGTTTATTGTTTGAACGGATTATCAGGATTCAATCTCAAGAACTACTGGTCCGATTTAAATAAATGTTTTTGTATCAGACCGACAATTAATTGATTGGGTATAGGTTATACTATACCGCAGCGAAGCCGCGCGGGACACCTAGTTTTATATAAGTTTTAAATGCCCTATTTTATTACTACGACACAATAAAAGTAAGTAGGCCACGCGAGCTCGGATTAAGTCGTGCAACGCAGCTAATAGGTACTTAACGTAACATAATTAGTGTTAAAGTCGGTCTAGCTTTGTTACTGATACTTTGCGAACTATTTACGTGATATTTTTGGTGATTAAAGTTGACTAGTTGAGGAAAGCAATATCGGTTGTAAGGTAGCGAAGATACGTTTTCCGTCTTTCATATAGCATTGGTAAGCCAGGACGTTACAAGAAGTTCGATCAACATTAATATCAAAGGCTTTACTTACTTCTCTGGTGCTACTGAAAATGTTTTAGAACTGTTTAATAGAATGTTTTCCTTCCTTTTCCAACATACTTATTTAAGACTAAAGATTTATTTGAATCGACTCCTGTTTAATTTTAATCTATATACCTAAATCAAACAACGGGTTTGTTACAACACTTATAACTGGAGATCAGCTGGACCAATTCACCAAAACATCTGTAGAGAGATAACTTAGGACCAGGGGATGGACATAGGATACTTTTAATCCTACGGGAATGGGCAATAAGGTGGGGCAAAGCTAGTAACAAATATTTGCTAAATTTGAAGATATTTTTTTCGAAATGTGGCTAATATTAAGTGCATCTAAGCAAGTTCAATGTAAAAGTGTATTCACAATTCTGTATTGTTAATAGTGTGGTATCTTTAGCAGACGTCAATCGAATAATAAATTAAACAATTACCAGTCATTGATTTCTCTTGCTAGCGTAAATAGGCAGGCATTGGCAGAATCCGCTTTAATGGAAACGCTGAAAGGCCACAGCCATTGCCATACTTCATCAGGTTAATAAAACAGTAATGGATATACGATAATGTTAGCGCGCCGCCGTTTACTGTCGTGTGTGTAATTACAGCCACTTAGCTTCGTTAGATGCGATGTGAATGACCGGGCGGATCTCCCGGGTGGACGGGATGGACGGTGGTAGTGAGTTTGAATCTTCGTATTCGATTCGGGTCGAAACGAAGATTTTTCCGTCGAAAGTTGTACGAATTTTGTTCCGATTTTTGATAATTTTCGATTTGATTCGCATTTGTAGAGATATAGAGTATAGAGAGGCTTATGTAAAAAAAGTGTCGTGTCTGTAAAATCGTTGGTCAAGTTCAGTTCAATATAATTTGTTGATAAAAGTAATTAACCTTTAGATTGTCAAAATAAATGGGAGTTTGACAATGTTAAAGGTCAACATAAATTCACTGCTAATTTACGAAGGGGATGGTTCAAAATGTTATGTTGAAATTGCCTTTAAACTATTTATGGGCTAAGTCGCATTTCAGCTATCAAATGACGACGTTGAGTCCTTAATTAATGAAACAAAGAGATTAGAACGAAGTTCCGTGGGAAACTATTGGCCGGCTAGTGTCAACCTGGCCGCCGATACGAGGATGCATGAAGTGATTTACCTTTCATTGCACTAGATAGCGGGATGTTGGACCGGGAGCTGGTGTGAGAAAAAAGGATCACATCTTATGACCATAAAATGTGATCGTCTCTTATACACATTAATTTTTAAATTGTATCAAATTACCAACATACAAGGACATGTTCAATATATGAAAAAAGGAACATTAATATCGATGAATGTTAATTTACTTTAGTACCGTAAAGCTTAGATTCCAAATTGTAAATAGATGATTTACAAAAGTTATTTTCAGATGACTAGAGAAAATGTCCTCTATACTTAAAATTTAAATGTAATACCTCAAAATAAATAACTTACGGAACAACAACTTGCATACAATAATTATATTATTTGTGGCATCAAGTTATTTCATAAAACTGTCTGGTTGCTTGACCGCAAGATTAAGATAAAATAAACACGACCATTTTCCAACATAAAATATGTATAGATTGAAATCTGAATCGCAATTAAATTATCATATTACATGTACATCTATCGAGCTATTTTAGAACAAAAACTTTATTAATAGATAAGTATGTAAATACGTGTATAAAGGCATAAACGTTATCATAATACCTATAGTAGTTTTATTATAAGTTGATTTGTATTAGAGAAAATTCAAAGAAAGCCTGTACATACACTACAAAATCAAAATTTATATAGCTTATTTATAGCGTTCATTCAGCTCCAAGTCTAAAATCGCAATGGGGTCTTTTACTACAGGTTGAACGCGAGTGTTCAACCTTAATCAAGATAGAACAGATATCACGCGGTACAAGCGAAATGGTAAGCGAATCTAAATGCCATCGTCATCAATTAAGACTTTTGTAACAACTCATTCTAGCGCGTTTGTCAATACACTGAGGTTAACCGCGATGTGGTATTTCTATAGCTCCTGTCCTGTTTGTTATGTAATCCGAAGTATAAGTTTCCGATTAGTAATAACTACTTTTTATTTTGTTTGGATAGAAAATTTTCGTTGCTTGCGCATGATTTGAGGCAAACCTGAAACTTATTATCATTTCACAAAAAATCCCATAAAACAGGAACTATTTTAATGTGACCTTTCGCCCTGCATTGCCTATACTTGTATGTATATGTTGTTATTGGTATTGGTATTTATTGGTATTTACAAGGCACATAGATGAGTCCCTCATGTGTACATGGCGTTTCGTAAAAAACATCGCAATTGAAAGTTATAGCCACTGAAGCATTATTAATGAATTCGACAATAAAATACCTCCCATAAATTCCAAGCATAATTTATCATAGCACCTTTACCTAACACCTGTCTAACCGGCTACCGAATAATAATAATGAGGGAAAACAAACCTGCTCTTACCCCGGTCTCGTGCCGTTCAAGAGGGTGTAACCCGTTTCTTTCAGTAAACAAATAAAGGGACATTTGATTTTGAAAACGATGGCACAATGATAGTCTGGGTATTACGACATTCAGATTGAGAATCAAATACGTCAATATGTATAGAGCTCTACGCAATCGTAGAGATATGATGATACATTTATAGATATAATATATGATCGATTGGAGGGAAACTATATAAAATTGCTTTATTCGCAACGTATTATATTGTAGTTTGACTTCTAAAATAAATTAATTTCTTTGGCATGAACATAATATGCTGTTGGAGATTTCAAAACCTACGCTTTTAACCGATGTTAACTTAATTTGTTTTGCTTTTATTAATATCTTATTTATCGTTTTGCTAAACGTACATTCTGTAACCGATATGAAATATGATGAAAGCCCGAGCGAACGAGCTACACGGGTTTTTGTCACCGGAAAGGATTATTTATTCGGACAAAAAGAAAAATCGATGTCTACTTCGGACTGGGAGTACAAGCTTTCGGTTGTAGGAGCGTCGGTAACTAATGTCTTCCTTCCCGGAGTCACGCGAGGAATTAGCTGGAGTTAATGAACTTGTTATGGCATATATAATTGATATATAACGATATTTATTTAGCTTTGGTCACGGAAATAGCTCGACTCGATCGCGATCGTCGTATAACTTTCGCTTGTCGGTCGAGATTTCAGTTTCAGTGTAACATGTTTTATGTAATATTACAATGTTTATAGATTGTATGTCATACATTTTGTGGTAAATCATACATAATTGTATCGTTTAATTTATTTAGTCAAATGATAACAAGCCACATTTTTAAATTATTATTATTACATTTAAAATATATTTATAATTATTTTATCTTGCACGTGTTGAATATATGTACATATATTTGTATCGAAATTATCATTTGTGGTTTGACGCAATTGTTAGAATATTTTGAGCCACAATGGAATTTTGGTCCATTATACGACATTATACGAATTTGGTTTTCCCAGATATTCGTGTTATAAAATCAACAATTCCGTTAATTGTTTGAAGTTTGAACACATGATCAGATTTTAAAATTTAACGGTTAACCGATAGATTATAGATAATCGAATGTTATTCAGTAATTAGTGCAACTGCGTAATCGTTAATGAACTGTAAATTAATTAGGTTATGATACTGTTTAATAACAATATCACGCATAAGGATCGGGTAGATTCAATCATTTGCAATAATGATGATTTAACTTTATGCGAGTAAAATAATAATTTTAGGAAAGAAAATCTAAGTATCAATAAATGTTTAGAGAGGATTTTGTGATATTCGTTGTCTTGGTACGATCATTGTATAATTTATACATTTCGCATGTACGCTCCTTGGTATTTCTGTTTACATAAACATTTTCTGTTTACAACTTGTAAAGGAAAAACCTTCGAGACAAAAACTTGGCAAGTTCCTTACGCGAATACCATATAGATACCAGGCGAGCATAAGCAACGAGGGATACGTCATCAGTGCTAGAAGGACATAACTATTGAATGTTAAGCGTGCTGTATAAGATAACAGCCCCTTTAGAGTAAATGACCAAACCCAGAAAAATGTCCTTTTAACGTTTACAAGCTCAGTTTGGTAGGAAATGAAAAAATATATGATAATTGATAACCATACAAAGCGTTAAGGGAATACGTGTTTTACGTTTTTAGTATCGCAATAAAACTCAGTACTAATGTGTTTATTTAAGTATATTAAAAAGATAAACTTTAATAATTATTGTTTATTATTTTCATAAAGGATTTTCGCAAGTACAAGAGTAGTGTTGTAATGTAATGTAGTATTATAAACAGTTTTCCTCAATTCTTGAAAGCAGAATTTTTGTGGCTATAGATTGTCGTCTATTAACTTTACAAACGATGACATGAGCATAGATATAATATCTAATATGTTTTCTAATCTTTTGCAGGTATGAAACGTGATAAGATTTAAGGCGTTTTGATAAAGTGGTTTGCGAATTTCCTGTGTAAAAATGTGAGTATTTTTATGGTGTACTGATGTTATTCATTAAAGCGAATTGTCTAGTTAATAATAAGTAATGATACTATGATTGTTTAATGGGCCATTAAATTAACAGTGATTGTAATTTATGCGCTACTTAAAACTATTGTGTTTGTATAAATTATACGTAGAAAATGTTATTTTAGTATTAATTTATGATTTAGTTTAAATTAATTATTATATTTTAAGACTAGCTTTCCGCCCGCGGCTTCGCACGCGTCGTCTACTAATTTCTGTAGTTTTAAGAGGCGCACAACTAAAGTTTAAAAAAAAATACGGTCGCCGGATCGGTGATATATTTGCATGTCTATAGTTTTTTTTATAATTTTGTATGGAAATAGGTTTCAAATAACCTCACAATGCGCGCGCCTCTTCAAAATACAGAAAATTGTATCCCATGCGAGTGAAGCCGCGGGCTGAGAGTTAGTTATTTTTTGAAGGTTTTTGAGAATTTATTGAGTGTTTTAACGCCTTAATCTATACGTTAAGAGTATAAAAAAGCATGTCCGCAATTCAACCAAAATCTCACATGCCCACGTGGTATGACTAACTTCAGAAGCGCATATCTCAAAAAATATTTATTTTAGCAAAAAACGCTTGTACAAACCTGTATTTTATTTTTAAAGACCTATCCAATGACATCTCATTTAATGATGTATGCGCGAATTTATTTTTATACCCTCCGTTTACATGTATGAAAAGCCACCCAAAAAAATATTTTTTTCAAATAAAATGTAGCCTATAAGTTGCACCTAATATAGTTCTATCAGCATATGAAATTTTATCAAAATCTGCCCAGTGGTTATTACGTGATTGACGCACATACAAACAGATAAACAGACAAACAGACAAACAGAAAAAAAAAATTCTAACCATGGTTTTAGTATCTATAGAACATACATATTACATACCAATTACTCTTTTTGAAAAATATTCAATGTACAGAAATGGTTCGGTTACTGTTTTATTATATGTATAGATAGACACACTCACAGTTTTATCATAGTAATTTGCATTAATTAATTATTTATGACAATTTCGCATTCCGTTGTTAGATTCGTGCTTTTATCTGAAACAAACTTATGTAAACAGTAGTTTATTACTACATTGACACTGAAATAAATTGCATCAGTAGGTACCTTAAAATAAATGTATACCTTACATACCTAAAATATAAGGCTATGTAGTGGATATATTTAAAATTGTATGTTTTACAATGGGACAAAGAATCGTTCGTTTAGGCGCTGCGGGCAGAGGTCATTGGCAGGCAGGTACTGTCTCGGGGTTTTTGTGGCGCATTCCTGGGTCCGCTACCGAATCTAATGCCCCGAGATTTATCTGGCTGCAACGGAATTCAGTTCGAATTGCTGGCATTTTTACTGAGTGACGAACTGGTCGCTCGCTTCGGTGGACATGGGTGATCGGTGTTGATGATTGGGAAGGTTCGGGTGGAGTGACGGTGTGTTTTGTAAGGCATTCAATGTTGTCAGTTTTTTGAATAAGACCGATAAATATTTACTTACCTAACTTACCTAAAGCAATTTCATTTTTAATATCGACAAGGCGATATCATAGAATGAAACTTACCGTTTTAAAATGATATGGCACATTAACTTTGTAACGCTGACATAAGCATTTATTGATGGAAATATATCGTTGACATTGACTTTGTAGATACGATAAGTAAACTTATAGACTACATAATGTACTTACCTAGTTCATTAGAAGCATGAAGTACGGAATTTAAACTCTCATATCATGTTCACTCTTAACTTTTTATACACACGCACTATGGGTGATATACGCGAACAGTGGTCCGATGTAGGCCGAGATATGTTGTCGGTGTGCCGTCTAAATGTGTGCATTGCTCGAGCGTTTTTAATATAGAGTTTACCTCCTATACCTATCTATCATCTGCTTGAAGCCTCAGAACTCTGTATCCATAGCAACGATACTATGATATAACGTTCGTCACCGCTATGACCTAATTGCGTTTGTGAATGGCCGGAGACGGTTCGCACGGAACACTGAGTAATCTCACTCTATCTGTGAGCTCTATTTCCGTTCGGTGGGAGCGGGTCGTGTTACGTACGCGAGCGATTGCTGTGATGATGTCAGACTTGTGAAGTCCTTGGGAATTTATGAATGGAACGAAGTGTAGATGATACATTGGGTTCTTTACTTTGAAACTTTTCAAGCCAACGTGGTTTGAAGGTTTTCCAGTTAAATGTCACTAATTATTATAATTTGGAATTGGCTATCGTCTTTGCTATGGGAAGTTAAGTTTATTGCTATTTTCTTTTTGACTATAAACAGATAAATGTTAGATCATAAGTGCCTTACAAATTTATTCGATTTTTTTTTCAAAACCCATTTGAAATAGGTTGATAGATAAAGAAGAATCACGGACATAAACTTAATTAACTATTGCAATCTTCCTCTTAACTATAATCAGATGAATGAGAATCCTTACGTTGGATGTGTTGTATCACCAGTGCTTTACAAATTTATGTGAAATTTTTTAAATACATTTTAGATGGATTAAAACATAGATAAATATACCGAAAGTCGCTTCCTCCAGTGTCCATGCACACACCACGCGCGGTGTCGTGGGCGGCGCGACGCCCAGTTCCCTGACCCCTTTACGCGAGTGTGACGTAACCACAGGTAAACTATCCGCATGGGACAGGTACGGCGAATTAATTGACCGCCGGCTATCGTGCACTATTACGTCGTGTGACGTCATTACGTGCTATTCAACATTGTTGTGATGTATGTTTGACTGTTTTAGTTTTTGAATCGTTAAAAGCCAACATTCATAGGACCAAGGTAAATACCCGATTTATTTTACGGCCGATTATCGTGTACTATTTACGTTGTGTGATGTCATTACGTGCTATTCAACATTGTTGTGATGTATGTTTGACTGTTTTAGTTTTTGAATCGTTAAAAGCCAACATTCATAGGACCAAGGTAAATACCCGATTTATTTTACGGCCGATTATCGTGTACTATTTACGTTGTGTGATGTCTATGTTCAATTGTTTTAACATTTGGCTAATTATTGTAAACATTCGTAGGACAACGAGACGTAAACTGTCTGTTGTACCTAACTGTCCCATGCGGATAGCATGGGACAGTTAGGTACAGCGGATGACGACGTGACGTTATTATATGTTGCAGTATGTGCAACTTATAATCTTATACCTAGTAATCGTTGCATACTGAATATTGATCTATATAACTTACTACTTCTGTGAGATCTAGAGTTAAAATATTCATATGGAACTGGTAATGCGAATTATTTGAGAACCGCTGTCTAGGTATCGTAGTAGATGAGGAGTGACATGACGTTACGTTCCAACGGACATCCTGGAGTCCTTTGTTTGTGCGAATGTGGGCCACCGAGGAGATTTTAGTGGGTAAAAATCCCACATAACTACGTTTTCTTCCCCAAGAATCGATGTAGTATCTTTTTGAAGATAAAAAAAGGTATCATAGTAAGACTTTTGAGTCCTTAAAAGATGTGACCTACTGATAAACATAAATCGACACATGAAAATCGTATGCTTCAATAACTAATATCAACTGTGAATCCGATCGCTCTGTACGCCATACAATTGCAGCAATATTGGAACGGGTTCGAACCTACTGTTGTAATGAAATGCGGCGGGTAAACAACGGGTCAACGCCACTGCGCCCGACGATGGAAAAAGCAAACAAACTAGTGTAAACTCGGCTTGCGTTTTGGTGGTCTCGATGCATAGTGTATTGGCTTCTTGCTGCCCTTTTAGCTTTTACAAACTGCTATTGGTCCGAAAATTATATGGATTTTTGTTTAAGGATGCGTTTGGGCGTAGTCGCAGACGTAGAGTAAGAAATAAATTTAGAGTTGATGTTAGAATAAATATATAGCGAACTAATGGAAATTTGGAAATTAACTTTGGAATTTTGTGTTGGAAATTTGCAACTATGAAACAACAATACAGATTGTAGCATAAGGTATACGTAAATGGTAGAAATTGCTCAAAGCGTTTTATAAATTAGAATATATTGCAAAATATTTTTCTTCAAAGTTTACATATAATATGCAATTGGAGCAAACGTCAGGCTTACAATCGAAACTCCGATATGATCTTAATAGTACATAAAAGTAATTTGCGAACATAAGGATTCAATCGACTTCAATATAATCGCATTCATCCGCTTCTTGGAAAGCGACTCATCAAACACGGATTTCTCAAGACCTCAAAAGAAATGAGGCAGCAAAATCGGTTTAAACCCAACGATAGTCGAATTATTTCCGCTAATACAATCATCAAATCGTGACGCTGCAGATTCGATCCCGACCCGACATCGTGACCCTTGCGATCCGATCCGATAAGTCGATGTAAAGCGAATGTGCATGCAGAATTTTATAGCATCTAATGAAGCTGCGATTTTTAGATATTTAATCAACTGTATTGTTGCGAATTAGATTGGTCGCAACCATTGATGTTTAAAGGCCGAGATAATTATGTATTGGAAACAAAAACTATCACAAAGAATACAATACTGCAGTGAATAGCACCTCAATGATAGGTTATTAAGTCTAACTTAGATTATATTTCTTTTACACTATAGAGTGGAAATAATTATGGAATCTTACGCTTTATGATTTTTTGGTTTAGTTTGACTTATGCTGTAAAAGTAAAAAATATCTTTAATTTAAATGATGGAACTTTCTTGCATAATTTGTAACATTTTCCAAGATGTTTTTTTACTTACGAGAATACTTCAGTTCGTACTCCCGAGGATTCGATGGAAGTATTTGACTTGAAAATAGTTGACGTGTCATCTGACCAGTCATGCTCTATAATAGTTCTAATGAAATGTACCACTCGCTAGGGTTGCCAACGCTTACAAGACATCAAGTAGAATAGAATAGAAAATGCTTTTCTTTTTACCACAATCTTCACAGTCACAATCTAATTAGGTAGTGAAAAATGGCGTATATTTAGATTTAGGAATAAAGTAAAATTTTCTAGCCATTTTCGCTTAGTTATAAATATAATGTTACGATATAGTACTGTTTAAAACTGTATAATTGGGAACCCTACACTCGCTACTTGTGGCCTGGAGTATGCTCTGCTCAGTATAAACACGATTGGAGTTTGTATGGACATCGATGTGCTTTGGTAGGGGGATATAGTTGCGTTGATTCCTAGAGTGGAAGTGATGCGTATCAAGCTTATATTATATTGAAATATTAGCTTAGGCAATCCTTGACTATATACAGTGCTATGTAATAAATTATGCACTATAAACTGCCTATGTCGAAAAGGCGAAAACTTTGAATTGCTTTTTGAACTCTCGAAGGATACAAGTGCGGGTATGGTTGTGATTCTTATAACAGTGCATTATATACTTAATGCGTACATACTAGAGATGTGCTGAATATTTATTTGATATTCGGTTTGGGCGTATTTCGCAACTTTTTCACTATTGTTATGCGGCTGAATATATTCGGTTCCAAGATTTATATTTCTTTAAATAATTATAAAATTACATGCGTTAATTTTTGAACTTAAATATGCTACAAAACAATGAAAATATGGCAAATCGGATCGGTAAAATCTGAACCGGAATAATATTCGGTATTCGTTTATTCGGTCAAACTAGAATAGTACCTACGTATCTTGATATCTATTATCTTTACACGAAAACTTTCAGTTGTTTGGCATGATTTAGAAACAAATATGATTCCTGCTATGCATGTATATGTCAAGAGGGTGTATGATTATGAAACAGCTGTCACCAGTAGTTGAGTAAACTTTGCACGTAAAGCTAACTTATACCAAGTACCAGTTACAAGTTATTGCAAAGCGTCAATTCAACTAAAATAAACCCGTAACAATGTTCGGTTCGTGCCAGCGCAGACAAAGGCGGGTGTGCGGGCAAGCTATTTTACGGTCTCGCAACCTTGTGCGCCGGCGCATTGTTCTAGCAGTAAAGGGGCGATGCACGTACCTTGACATATTTATAGTTAAATAATAACTATAATGTAATGTGATCGTAATAATATGGGTTAGCGATTGTTGGTGTTACAGGCTGTACAATTGTCGATTGATATTGTATAAAGAATGAAGCATGTGTCGTGTTTTGTCAACCACAAGTTAGGGAATAAGATCTATCTCCGGTTCATAATTACGGAGTCTGAAGTAGTAAAATGAGAAACCAATTGTAATTTTAAATTGTAGTATAAAGATTTAATAAGATCAGGAAAATATTAGTTTTTAATACTTAGGTTACCTTGAAATGTGTGTCAGTAAATAATTATGTTATTATTACGTGTAACCATGATAATAAGAATCCAATGCTTATAGACAAATCATCGTATATATTGTATTTGAATTAGTGGGCGGTACAATTATTGTCGATTGCCTCCTAATGCTATAATATCAATAAATGCAAATAAAGATTAGTTTTTATCCTAGTGATTAACATGTTTTTTGCGAAATTATAATAACAAGTATTATGTTAGTCACAATTGTTACTGAGCATGCAATGTACAGATGGGTTATTTTTATAAAAACGTAAGTTGTGGTGATGAAAATATAAGTAAGTACGAGAAGAGCGAAATTAATTTACATATTTATTACCAGCTGTTCCCCGCGGTTTCACCCGCGTATATCCTGTAGAATTTACAGCGTAAAAACTATCCTACGTCTTTTCTCGAGTTTCATGCAATCTGTATACAACACTTCATCCAAATCGGTCCAGTGGTTTGGACATACAGACAGAGGAACTTTTGCATTTATAACATTAGTAAGGGTGGGTTGTATTATTTACATTATGGCCTTCTGCCTTTCTGTCTACGATTAAAAAATCACCCTTTAATACTATTCAAAGAGGATTTTATATTACTTTTTATAGAATTGCAGTATTAAAACATAATATTCAAACAAATCACAGTTGCGTGTCTCACCGCAATCAGCAACTGTTCATCAAAATTACATATTCTTCACAATTTCTGCACTTCATTCACCAGATGACGTCTATACACCATAACCAATATTATCCTACAATGATTTACGCCCTGAGCCCTTTCCGAAGAAATGTCCCTTTGTTATCAGATCGCTGTTCAAAACCTTTGTCTTAGCTCCGTCGTAATTTCGCTTGAAATAAATATTTTGACTTTACAACCCCCTCCCATTGTTCGGGGTACTAAGAATCTATTGTTTCGTTCTGAACGTCCTTATGCCTAGTTGTCTTCAGTATGCCTTTTATAGCTATGATTTCTTTAGCTGTAAAGTGTAAAACCAGAATGTGCAATAGATATTTTCTACTTTTTGCTCAACAATCTAAATTCCTGTCGAGATAAAGTTCTTAAGCATGTTCTGGAATGCTGTTATAACCACAATTAATACTTTTTATCGAACAATAACATATCTCAAATACACGCATAATTGAAATTTATAAGCCATAATTCAATTCCTGCTAAGTTGAGTTTTGTATAAGTATATTATTCCATAAATAGAAAAAAATATTAAATCAACGACGACGCAGCGATTTTAAATCTCAAACCAATAACTGTAATAATATATGCATGTTATGATGAAATAAATTTCATTTTTATTTTATTTTATAACAATAACATGCCACGCCCCACGGTTTTACCCGCGCATGTAACTTCTGATCCCGTAGGAATTCTAGGATTAGAAGTAACGTATTTAATGTTATTTTAGATCATTACCTGTATGAATACCCAAGTTTCATCATAATCCGTTCAGTAGTTTTTGCGTAAAAGAGACATACACACAAACATACATAAATCCTAACAAACTTTCGCATTTATAATATTAGTAGGATAATAAAATAAGTACAATAGCTCTAAGTTGCAAAAATGCAGCTGTTTGATATGACATAATCTTGTTGATCAGTTTATGCATTGTAAACTTAACATTAGAGTAGACCCGTAGATAAGCGCTCGATGCTAATAGCCTACATAAATATCTAAACATTTGTATTATTATTTGCTATTAAATTCGCTGTCAAACCAAGCACTAGTTCCAACACTTCAACTACAATACAATTTAGCATAGTTTATGAATCGAGTTATATCATAACTAAGTGGGAACTTGCGACACTCCTGACTGTGACACCGGCATTCTGCAGTGTCGCAAAGATGAAGGCTGTGCCCGATATTACTGAACTCGGCTTAGTGTAGTACTGTACTTGTATGGTTGCGTGGCCTATTTAGTTTAAATGTCACTTGGTTACTATTATAAAATTGTATGAAGATTCGGACGTTATAATTATAACTAACTCAAATACATTTGTGTTTATTACGATGATTGAACGCAAAGCTTTAGTTTTATTGAAGTCAAAGCTTTAATATTAAACATATAAGTTAAATTTAAACTAATAATAATATTACAGAGAGGAAAGTGTTTGTTTGGTTGTAATGAATAGGCTCAAAAACTATTGGACCCATTTTAAAAATTCTTTCACCATTCGAAAGCTACATTATCCACGAGTACCATAGCCTATATTTTTTAGACTACAGAGCATTATGCTCGAAGCCGCGCGGATCAGTTAGTATTGAATATATTTGATAAATAAAGTTGATCTGCGTTTATCTGGCGCTTTCGTACAACTGGGAGGTCTTAAAAACTGGTTGCTTTTAACGTCTTTTCCCCTGCAGTTAAGCAATAAATTAACGTCTCGTTATAATTTTATTGTTTATACATCATTTCAATTACAATGTACATTTTATTTTATCTCGAATAATTGTATGATCGCCGATACCGATGCCTTTGTGTAGCTGCATAATGAGATGGAGCTGTCGTCGGGAATAATTTATCGATTATTTTCTAAAAGTGTACGCTTTTTGTTATAAATTTACATGTTATTATGATTACGATTTTTATATATGAAATTTTGGAGTTTTTTGAGGCATGTGTGATGATTTTTAAACTAAGCCAATCACCTTTATTGGTGGTTGTAGTTGTTACTGATGTACATCAATATTGCAATCATAGGAAAATAATTTTGCTACATATATATATATATATATATTTTGCTACAGCCATCAGCTGTTGAAATGTATGACGAAATGTACAAAAGTTACATTTTCGAACAATAAACATAAAATAAATACCGAACTACATGAATAACTTAACGAAACAATCCCGTATTGTATTTGGATCGTATTGAAACGTTGCAATTCGTTCGGAACCTAACAGTACATGCAAAGCGCGGAGCCTTGGGCTCTCGAACATTCTAAACGTTGCATAGTGCAACTGCAGTGTTGCGACACGGCCCTGGCCGACCGTGGGCTGTAGCCACTTTCACGAGCACTGGGCTCTTCTCTATTGAAAACTATTATAGATTAGCTTCTACCCACAGCCTCGCTCGCGTTATATTCGATCAATAGATCGATAAAAAGTATCTCATAACCTTATTTAGTTAATAGCTTATCTGTATACAAAATCTCATCAAAATCGGTTCAGTAGTTACGGCCCCTTTCATAAGGATTGGGTTCTTCTTGAATAAACACTGGTAAAGATATGAGTTATAAACTAAATGCAGATATAATTCTAATCCTGTGCTGATATTATAAAGTTGTGCTTGTTACTCTTTCACGCAACAACTCGATACCGATTGTGATGAAACTTGGTATTCATATAGGTTAGGATCCAGAATGACGTTTAAGAAACTTTATACCCCGGAATTTTCACAGGATCAGAAGTAAGATACGGGTGAAACCGCGGGGCGTGGATAGTTTCATATAAAAAATATGCTTCTCTAGTTATTGTCAAGCGCGACTAAAAAAATTGTATCAGTTTCAACCTTGAAAAAATAATTACATCGAAGCCTCATATCGAACTACACCTGAATATTTTACACAAATATCTTCTTTTGTCAAAAACCTAATTATCATACTTAACGAATAGTCATTGTCGAGGGTCAGGAAATAGAACTTAATGAGTCATTAGCATATTCAGCCATCGAGTAATTAAATACTTTATCGCTATTTCCAAACACTTTTTCAATTTCACATTACAAACTCTTTGCACCTTAAGCCTATAAATTATATTTTATTATTAATTAAGAACCTGTTTTTAACTTTAATTAATAAATGGTATCGTTTACCTTAAGGTGTTGACTGACATTCGAACTAATTGGGGAGTGTGATTAACTCTTTAGCACTCAATTACACGTTTATTGAAAATTATAAGTTTTATACATGCCAATCGTTTTCAATGCACCTGGTCTCAAAACTTAATTGTTGCACTGAATATATTTACATGACGCAAGTGGTTGGCGATCGATTCTGTTGATGGTTTTTAGGGTGGACTTTTACCACACGAATTTCTGGAATGATTCTTCGGTGTAGCGATCCGTTTTTTTATTGAGAAGACAAGATCATCTTTGTCTTCGTTATTTTCTAAGAATTTAACTTATATTTGCGCTGTTTATGTTAAATCTTTCTTAAATTAATTAAATATTTAATGTTAAATACTCAGGGACGTTTAACACTACTCAATCTAGTCCTAAACTAAGCAAAGCTATGGAAAATGCATAACCGATAGACATCAGAAAATTACAGTTCATCACATAATGATTTTCTGCCCGTGGGTTTGAATCCACACTCTGCAGCTCAATAGACCGTTACCATATCCACTGCGCCATAGGGGTAAATGAATATTCAACCCTACCTCAAAGAACATGCTCTCTATTTAATTGAAATGAAACATGTACCTAAGTTAAACAAGCGATAATATACTTATTCCATGAATTAAAATTATTCTCGTGTTACAAACAAAGTTTGAACTCACGTCAAACGAGCGCTCCCATGTTATTGTTATTAAATCACTCCGTTACATTAATGAAGCGGTTTATAATAATTTAATATTTCGTTTCGCTTTTATTTCAAGTGGCCTTTGTTATCGGTCGAACAATGCTGCCATAATATCGTTTACAAGCGCTCTTAATCACAAACTAAGTGCCCAAATTGCTATTTACATTTCTCGAGCGGGTTCGTGTTTCAATCGGGAATAATTCCCATGGTTGCGTTCGACAGGTCCGCTCGTAAAGTTTGGCAATCGATGTGACAACCATCGTAACTCACTCGATAACATTTCGCCGTGAGAACTGTGGATAGAGATTACATGAAATTGCATCTAAATCTAATACTTGATGCCGATCGTGGGACTGTTGGCTTGCGCAAGCTTTAAGCTCAGTTTGTTGTTAATGTAAGTATCGACAAAACATTGAAGTGACTTATAAGCGACGTTTTGATAAAACCAGATTGTTAATCAAAAATAACTAGCTGCTCATGTAATGTCATAATCACGTGATTATTTTAAATTCGTGGAGTTTTTGGTTACTCCTTGCTGTATCTATTCTCATCGTTGAGCCCGTCAGGCACGAATAATGAGTGAGATTAAGAGATCACGCACCATTACCTCTGTTTATCTCCAGCGTGCATTACTCAACAATGCATGGAAACAGTACGGCTTTAATGAGTCGTGCTATGACTGACCCATTTGATTTATTGATAGATACGATCTTATCGCATTTACATAATTATTCCTTATATCATTAAAACGCTTTAAAGAGCAGCCCTAATGAATGAATTCTCTGATTGTACGCGTACCATCAAAGTAAAGTCGAGATCGGTATCAGATACTTCTTTAATTTTTAGAACAATATTTTTGTAAATAAAAATAAATTTAATGTTTATTTTTATGTTTTGTAATATAAAAATAAATGGCTTTAATATTATAATTTTGTTTTAAAAATATAGATAAGAAATCATTATACATGGCTTATTTTAAGTGAACACAGCGCTTATTTCTCGCTCAAAGTTTTAAGCTGGTCCAAGCTTGCAGCAAAATGACCGAGCGCGTGGGCGAAGGCAAATTTATTAAATCGCCCCGCATATGAAGAGATTACTCGATATTTTATATTTCTCAGCGGAACAGAATGGATTTCTTTATTAACTCCTTTATTTACTGTTTCGATTGCATCGAGTTATGGTTGTAAAAACCTCAGCCCGGATTGGCTTACTGATGGCGAGTTTATACGTTTCATTATACGCGACAACAGTGAGCTGACAAAGAACCTGTGTTATTAGACGTGATGTCCATTGCTATTGCTAATAATGAATGTGGAACTGGTTTCCTAATGGTTTTTGAAATGGCGGAACAAAGAAAAAATTAACATTAGTTGCCGTCTCCTGTTGGTGTGGCTATTGGATTTATAATTGTTTAAATTGCATATAAAATCGTTTAAGTCTGGGCGTATTCTATAAAATTGCCATAGATTAGAGAATCATAAGTTTATTTAATATGGAGGTCGGAGGTCAGGGTCTACATTTGAAAATGTATAAAATAAAAATAAAAAGTATGCAAATAAAAAGTTATTATGATTATTGTTGTCTTTGAGTAAAAACATATATTAAATACTTAAAATCCGAGCCGTCATCAAAATTTATATTACCACAATCTGAAAGATATGCTAATGTCCCAATCAATTAATTCCTTGCAATTAAACTATAAATACACGTCGGTTCATTTACAATGCCATAAACAGACATCTTCGACGCTTGTGAAATATTTGTGCAACTGTAATTAAACAATGCCATTTATTTGATTGTCGCTTATAAGTGTGAGTTCTAGCACTAATAATGAATAATCATATCATAAGCTTCTCCCATGGATGATAATTTTTCTAAAGACCCCGATCTTTAGAACAATTAAACCATTAAACTATTCCATGTTGTAGCCTATCTGTTTACGAAATTTCATCAATATCAGTTCAGTAGGTGCGGCGTAATTGACACACAAAAAATCTAATGCTTTATATTTATAATATATGTTTTTTAATTCTATATTAAAAAGAGTGTCTTTTATAATATTAGTAGGATGAAGATTTACCCGAGACGGGTTTTGATGAATCTTTTTTCTATTGTATTAATGTATACTTTTTACAAAAATGTATGTATAACTATGATCAGATGTCTACTTTCTATAATGCAAGTTTTGCTAAGTTTGGGGCAGAATGGCGTGGCATGGTATGTCTGGAAGTATCGCCTTAGATCCTCCCGATAGGGGCAACTTTGTGGCAGTCTTATGGAACGCTTTGCAACTAGTCATTGTTTAGTCAACTGTTATCGACACCGACAGTTTGCTTTGAATTAGTTAAGTTCGATTGAATTTTGGGTTTATTTTGGAATGTCGTGTTTTTGGTGAGGATGGATTAGTTTTAACTCCATCCAGTTTGCATACGTGGTGTTTATGAAAGAAAGAAAGATTGAAAGAATAGTATATTTATGATAAAACATATCTACACAATTAAAAAAATTGATCCTTAAAAATAACTTAATATGTTAGAAACGAATAATGATTAAAGAATATATATTATGTACAAATGAAGGGTCGTGAATATATTATAAAATCGATACTACTCAGCATATATGACGATATAGCCAAGATTGAAATTGTACTTGTTTTTTAATATAAAAGGTGAAGCCACTGAAAGACATATCTAAACACAGCACTATATTGTTTTATCGTATCGTGTGACGTGTCGTGCTTTGTAAAAAAATATTTATGTAAAAACGTCAAACTATTTAAACTTGAACTTTAACACCTCCACCTGCATTGTTAAAAGTCATTACGAATTAAAGCAGTGAGTGACTCGTATGAATACATTTAGGGGATCGCCGGTCATCGCACCTTACTGCACTTCTGTCGCGGTCGGGTGACGCCGATCCTTATCGAACAATTAAAACGTTGTTTTGCGACCTGTTGCGTTCCCTCTTCCCTCCCGTACTCTAGCGCTGCCCTTTCAGGATTTATTGGCGACGGCGCTAATAAATCTGAAACCCCGATTCGCAATTTGCTTTTAACCTTTTGTAACACCATGTATAAATGCCATTTGGGTATAGTAAAATTGGAATCTGTTCGAAGCTTAGTACTTATGTTTTGTGAAGGAATAGTTTTGTTTACAACATACGATCTCGATAGCGGCACGTGCTTTCCAATAAAAACTTTGGAGGTCAAGTGTAGTAGGCGTATTTATATCGAATCGAGGCTATGCCGCGTCTACGGGGCGGTCATTAACTGGGTCGCGCGGGGACAAAGACCCCAGCCCCCGCTGAGGGGGAAAACGGGGTGGTTTCGCTTTCCTCCGCCGCCGCTCGGCTACACTCGGAACTGCCGGTTTCCGCGAAACCTCCCGATCTTTCCGCGAAACTAGGACCTCCGTAAATGTTTACTCTTCGCGCTCTCAATGCGACCACCTCGAGGGGATTAATTTAGAACTTCTCCAGCAACATTAATTCTCGCCAAGCTTTCCCTTTTGCGGTTGAAGAAGGAAATGCTCCGAGATTGTTCTGTCAGTTATGATTTTCGCTTTTCATGGGCGCCTAAGCTTTTTTCTTGTTGTTGTTTAGGGTCGGGCGAATGAATGTATAATGAGGGTTAATTATGTAAATTGCTAAGATGCGACGCGCCCGCGTCATTGTACTGTCGATTGCAGGAAGTTGGTGTCATTTTCTGTTGATCCGGCTGAAAAAGGGCGATGACAAGCTGTGAATCCATAATAATATATCGTATACGATTATATACATTATCCATTGGATATAAAGTCGATAATTGCATTCAATAGCCTTCGAATCGTGTCATAACCGTCCAAACTCATATTACCTACTCAGCTCTCAGCGTCCTTATATTCTCGAATGCAATTTTTTCCTTTCCTTGGCATTTGGTTTTATATTTCTGAACGATAATTTGAATTTGATTTATATTTGCCCTCGCCTTTTTTGAAGTCGATAAGAATTCAAGTCCGTTTATAACGTGGGAATATGATTTATTTTGAGGTATGATTTATTGTATAAATTAATCTGAAACCATGTTTTAGGTCAGCAAAAAGTTAAATAAATTCGCCGAATAAGATTATTAAAAAACATCGGTAACAAATTGCAGTCGGTTAAGTCAATAAGAATGAAGGTTTCTTTTTTGTGAAGATTATACCGCGCATAAGAAAAATAATCTAAGCTTTAATTATTCATTATTCATCAGCATAATCAAATATATCTACTTATTGATAAATAAGTAGTCAAATACAATTGTTATAATGATAACAATTGTATTGCAATGGCTAAGATCTAAGTTTTTAAAAAGCCCTAATGAAAATTTTGGACGTTGAAATGAAAGGGAAAATCGATACAGCACTCCATAAAAAATCAATCGAAATAACAATATTCTAGAAGGTTCGAAAACGACCGCCCAAGAACACGAAAACACATGCAAGTATAAAAATACGCGTCACGTGTAGGTGCATGCGCATATTACAGTGTACATAATAGCGAGCACTGACCTACGGCACGGCGCTGGCGTCATCGAGACGATGGATGGGAACGGTTGGACGGATATGTAGCAATGCCTTAACGTAAGACGATTGGGAGTAATAGCAGAAAATGGATAGGTGTAGAAGCAGTACTCGCGGATGTATTTCTTTTGTTTAAGTAGGCATTGGTTTATCTCGTGTAAAGTGACTGACCGCAGTCAATCCTGATGTAATGTGACTGTCCATGAACATCTACATCAGTGTCGCAGATGGTAATTTAGGCCTCTGGGCCTCCGCACACCATAAGAAACACTGCAATACTGCTTCACGCCGATCTTCTACTGGGGGATGGTCCTTACACCGGTGCGAGTTAAGCCGAATCGTGCGATGCTGGGCTCCAACTCTTTTGTTTGCTTTTGCTCAAGATGTTATGAGAATTATAAATACCAGAATTACCCTCTGTCGTCTCTGCAGACACCTACGGGTAGAAATGGGGATGTCAACACATGTATTCTAATCCGTCGCCACACGGATAGAATAGGACATTCGCGCACATTCTGTTCCGATGTAGCCGATATCGTGTCGGTGAATGGTGGCAATGTATGCGTTTTTCGAGTGCACATTGTATGTAGTTTGACTTCTGTACCAATCTTTTTGTTTTAATAGTGACCAGATTGTTGCGAATAGAATGATATCTAAAGATTTTATATACAAAGCTTATAAAATTATTAACATATTACTTAGATGATTTTTAGAAGATTAGTTACTAGCAGAACTAAATTTTTTGACTTATATTGTTAACATAGGCCTTATCAGAAACGTGTTAGCACCGATTCCCAATACATTTGTTAGTAATTAAGTGTGTCCTAGAAAAAACCTAAAAGGATGTCGGTTGTCTCTTACTAGGATGTAGAAAGTATTTCGGAAGTCAAAATCTAAAATAGCTTCAATCAATAGACTATTTTATATCCTACAACGTCATCAACGCCCGTTATTCTATTTATAGCTAACACATCCGCCATGACAGTCCGTCGATGCTTTTGACTAGCGTATTTGTATTTTATACCATCGAGTGATTCCTCGACGCCTTCCCGTCAAATAATAAAAACACAGATTAGATACGAAGGACGTCCGTGGAGATTTGTAATCATCATTATTATCTTGATTTATGTGAAATTCAGCGCCCCGTTATCACCTTTATTGCTCATTTCCCATGGTATAATTTTATGGGAGCCACTTAAAGCTCACGGCTATCCCAGACTAGCTTTAATAGCGGTTCTGCTCATAGTAATGAGCGCTTATCAACTTTTTGCGGCTAGAACACTCCTACGAAAGTACATAAAATCGTTTATAGTTTATATTTTTAGCTTGAATCTATAATTTTATGGTGTATTGAACTACAACGTAATTTACAATTCCTTTATGTATTAAAAGTTAGGAAAAGTATTCCGTGTCCTTTTCAGGCTATTAGCTTTCTCCAACTTTAATTGCAACGCAATTAACCTAGCGGTTAAACCGTTAAAGCGAAACAGACGGACATACTTTCGTATTCATGGAATTAAGTATAGACTTATCGATTGACAAATGCCATATTGTTTTGCCTTGAACTTTGCAGATAAACCGAAGACATCTTACAGTTATAAAGGATGTTGTGAGGAAAACGTACGTTTACTTTACTAGTTACTACTTAATGAGTTATTGGTCATAAATATTCATTGCAATATATACGTTTATTACCGGCCGATATGTTGTAAAAGTTGTTTCCTTTTAACTGACTCGTTGCTTCAGTGGTTTGCGAACTTTATACAGAAAGATTCAGGGATCGATCGATTAAGGCCCGGTTCCTATAAACAACGGAACGTTATAGTATAACAGATACGCATCGTTTTCATTAGCGAGCGGCTTTAATCAACCAATGGGAATCAAATCTTGGTAGTTATATTAACGCCACGTTTAATATAGATACGCATTAGGCTTACGCCTAGTAAAATATTGTACTATCCGTAAGTAAAACGAGTCGTTTTATTTTTATAGGAACTGGGCATTAGTGGACGTAGAAAACATATTTTAGTCTAGTTAAACATATGTCAAAATCATCATCATATTTCCCAAAAGGGGAAAAAGGACTTTGATAACAAATTTCCTTTTCATAATTAATTGTAATTTTCCAAAACTACGCCTTGCACTTAAAAAATGTTTACTCAAAATACAGTTCAAAACAAAGGTCGAAGTAACATAAATAGCAGCTAGCATTGACAAAACAATCAGTATCGATGTGGACCATTAAGATAACCAGTACAAGTGATCCGCGTCGCGTTTCGTAATTCCCTGCTGCATTACTCAGTGGCATAGTATTCGTGGTAATGTGCAGTGGCTCAAGTTACGAACGTTGCGTTGCTATGCTGCTAATTGTAATGAGCAACAACATACTATTAAAGTGACTGCGCTGTGGGACTTTACAAAACCTGAAATTTGACAAAGTTTATAAAAATAATCACCATTAAACAGAAATTGGTGATTAGGATCACACTATTCAATAAGCGTTGAAACAACGTTACATATTTTGGTCGATAAAACGTATAAGCTCTTTATTCACTATATATCACTCATTCTTATTCCCATGATATCTAAGCGGTTTAAAGAGTCTTCTTCTTCTTTATAAATTAATGGCTCCCTTCCCATAGCAGATGGATTTTGCCAGTATCAAGTAGTCGTGAAGTATTCAAATTTTACAGCAGGTAGTGTTTTAAAGAGTCTGTTTTCGTTAAACACATCAAGAACAAAAGCTTTAGGAAACTTTAAAAAAAGCTGTAGTGAACATAATTATTACCTACCTGCATAAATGCTCTGAATTTTAAATATTACGAGGATAAGTTCGTTTAAAAATAAACAAGTTATCGCGGAGCACATGTGTGACCCCTGTACGTGTTTCATAACGCCTGTAATCACTACGGCGATAACGCTCATAATCGGAACATGAGGCGGGATGTATGCGATTCAACATTTTGTTATTGACTTGAGTGTGTTACGAAAATGTTTTGTTGGTAGAATTAGGGAATATGTACTGTTATGAATAGTTTCTTGTTGAAATAGTTGCACGGATTGTATGTTATGGTGGATTGTATGTTACTACTCTTATGTTTGGATGTTTGTGAACCAGTCTAGTATCTTAACAAATTTGAATGGAAACAAAGATGGCTTTCAGGACACCTTTTACATCCTGTCGTTAAAGGTGTTGCGCGTAGAAATTTTTCCCTATCTTATCGTAACTAGCTTTGTAATTTAACAATATAAATATTATTGACGACCCGATTGACGTAGTGGATATGGCACTGGTCTATTGTGCCGGAGTGTGGGTTCGATACTTACAAGTACAAAATTATTTTGTGTTGAACATTGTAAAATTCTACTGCAATTTATCTATAGCATGTATGTTTGTATTTACAAAGAAAAGTATGGTTAAGTATGTCTATCAGTTATCTAGTTTTTATAGCTGTGCGTAGTTAAGGACTAGATGACATAGTGTTAATTGTCCTTAAATATTAATTATATTTAAAAATCGCTACCGCCAATAACTTGGTAATTGCGTCAACATAATATGTGTTGATATATTACTTGCGCTATCTTTCGGTCGTGAGAGATGTGTAGACCGTTATTTTCGATAGTAGCGAGCGTTCGATATGAGAGAATTGATGACTTTATTGAACACTTCCTTTAATGCCAGTTCTTAGTGTCACCCAGGGTTAACAGAATTTCTATCATATTCGTGTGGCCAGTGAAACATATTGTTAATGTCGTAGTATACAGGTTTATGTGTATATCACTCGGTTACTAGTGTTTTATATCTCAAGATAATGTTGAATTATTTATTGCACTAAGGATTTTCTAGTAAGATTTGTATAAATGTATAGAATGGAGAATGTTAGACTTATGCGACTTTTAAGGCTCCAAATAAAGTAATTTAGAAAATGAGTACATATTTATTTTGATATCATAAAATATATAAAGAAATGTTACGTGTGATAAATGTTTCTTTCTTTGTTTCTTTCAAAAATACCTTTATCATTTTATACTGACGCGACGTCCGAATTAGTTAACAATATGCACTTACATTTAAGCCTTTTCAAGGGATCAGGGATCTTTTCAAGGGGTGGTTGTGGCTGTCTTAAAAGATGTTCATATATTAAAATATGAACATCTTTTAACTTAACGAAATGTTCAGTAAATTTAAAGACAACTTTATTATGATTGTGTGAACCGTTGAGTTAAATTCGTCGGTGCGACACCTCGTTATGAAATTTGTATTTTTGTTTGGTTTGTTCATTGAAAACTTCGCTCTATACTTGAGTGCCTTATATAGTTTGTATTAATTATTAAGTTTGTGTCTTCACGCCATTCACATGCTAATGTATTCACTAGTATGCACATACTGATTCGTATGCTATTAGAATAGTAACAACGGACGTCGAACGAATAGTAAACACTATTCTGTATTTATGTTCTTGACTTTGTCTTCTTTGTATTATTATGTCATATGATTTTTGTTACAAGTCCAGCTTTTAATGGACATTTTTTTTATTTTTCGAAATAACTTGAAGTTCCAAAAATAATTTATGACGGATAAATGAAAATTTAAAAATACCACAAAAAGTAAAGTGTTTAAAAGAGGCCGGAAGACGATGTAACATTTTATCGCAATGAAAAATGCCTCCGAGTTATTCGCGTGTTATGCTACACTGAATTTCATGTAAATTTCATCTTTATGCCGCTAACAATAAGCTATATTTTAATTCCAACGAATTAAAAGGCAATTTGAAATGGGTTTCGGTCGCAGGAGGATGAGTTTGAGTTTTTATGATGTTCGATAAAAAACGACCGATATTTCAATCTTTAGTTATCTCTATTTGACGATAGTGTTAACGTGTTTCTTAATATTGTGGGAAATTAATAAACGGATACGTTGTTCTGTTTTATCGCTCTATGTAGTTATTACTCATGTGTTTTGTGGTTTCCTCAACACTATTAATATTAAAAAGACGAAAAATTTGATTTTTTGTTTGTTTGAATGGAATACACTCCCAAACTACCGGTTTGAAAAAGTTTTTTACCTTAGGATTGGAATCCTACATTATCCCTAAAACTTTTATATATATACTATCTTCAAAAATTGAATTGGTATATTATATGAATTGGGAATTTATCCTTTTTATTATTTGATGCGTCTAAAGATGTTATGTATTCAGTACAATAGGCATGTTTTATAACAGCAGTATGTTTACAGTTTGGAACTATTCTCTGGCACACCTGATTATATTTTAAACAGATCCAATGTTTGAACTTCTTTTTATTGTGCAGGGATCTATTGTCAACCTTCAAGTATAAAAAGTTTTTAAGTCGATAGCTACGTATTTGATCAACTGTGAATAAATTTAATAGTCACGAGCAAAATTCTGTATTTATAAATATCATTTTTAATTAAGCTGTAAATTAACTGTCCCTTGAAAAACTGCACAAACTTATTTATCGTAATTTAAAATAATCAAAACATACTTAAAAGTCAATACCTTAATCAGTTGAAAGCTCCACCGAATTTATCTAATTAAACTGAACATTGGCACGACAAATATAGGTTTCCAATTACGCTTAGAAGTTTCTTGTATCAGTGCAACAAAAACTGTATCGTTGCGACGGGGAGGGCGAGTTTGGGCGCGGGCGCGGGGCGAGGGGCGAGGGGCAGGCACAACAATGCGGCCGTATCGATCCGCCCCCGCACCGTCTACGGCCGGCCCGCAGACCTCCACTGCTTCTATGAGAGCCTGGTACTTTTGCTTTCTTCGTTACGTTGTATGCGTTGCTTGCTTGTGTGTATATTCGTGTGAGGTTACATGTATGTGGTATATATGTCTTGTGGTTATCATTATCATCTGATCTGATTGTGTTCTTAATTATAAATGTAAGTGCTTTAGAATATTGTCTTGAAAAGGCATCTTAAAAGACGGTAGAAGTTAATTTGCTAAAACCACTAGGAAATAATTATTTGGTATTGTATTGTATGTATTTTCCATATCACGGTTTCTAAATGCAAGTTAAACGACAAGTAGATACACTGATAATAAATATAATATGACCCAACGCAACTTCGTCGAAAAGTTTTAATTGTAAAATTGATTTAAGTTGCCGTCGAATCCGGCCTGTAAAGTACATTTGTTATTTAAAAGTACATTGAATCAATAATCATTACGAATTCATTTAAAACTAGTTTTAATTGGAGCTTCAACTTCTATCTATGGTAATTCAATATCTAAAATTAGTGGTTTAAGTTCGTTCCAATGTTAAACGATAAAAGTTTGTATCAATTGGAATAGACAATCTGTGTGCCCCGCGGGATTCGCAGATGAAATGTTGCGGTGCTTGCTTCTCTCGAGATCTTCCCAAATTGCACCGATTTGTAACTTTTGTTGTGCTAACTTTGGTGGTATTATTTATGTTATATTGTTTTACATTGACGATATTTAACACCCATCACACTTTTTTCTATTTTTGAAAATGGATAAGGTTTCATAAATGAGTATATTATATACGAAAACAGTTCGTTATATCTTATCTTTCTATAGGTATAGTAGAGTACATAAAACCTTCTATCGCTATATTACAAATTACAACGCTTTAAAGATAAAACCCTAGCTTGACTATCCCTAACCAAATGCATTACCGCTATTATCATAATTTTACAAAACGCAGCTTTGCGTGCCTATATTCAGCTAAATTAAGTGTTTGTAGTAGAAAGTTTATAAGCACTGCAGTAATAGCTTTCCGATATAAGGTGTGTCCAGGTGTACCGTGCATAAATATAAATAGCCGCAGGTCCACAAAGGGCTGGGTAACCCAATAAAGCCGGTTGCGACGTGACATGTGCCCCGTAATGACCGTAAGGCCCGGCCACGGATATGGTGCCTCGGACCAATTAGGCTTATTACAGCGTTTTGTTTTAGACCACGGCAAGAGCGAGCGCCTAACGAATGATAATTTAATTCGAGGTGAGGAAATTTATGGAGCTAGTGTTCAATCACTGGGGAAATGCTTTTGGTACGTCGATTAGAGATGTAGGGAACATTAATGACGTCATATAATATGTCAGAAAGTTTAAAATAGAAACGCACAATAAAGCAACTATACGTATAGTAGAGTTTTAGAAACGCATTACTTTCTCTTATTTGTATTCTCTGAATATAGACAAATATTGGTAATATATTTCTATTTAGAAAAAGACACATTTTTACTCTTCAAAATCCACTATATTATTATGGAATGATGTACAATTCCACCAAGAAGCAAGAATACAAAGTATAAAGTATATTGGTCAGATAATATATACCGAATCTAGCAGTTTATTTCTTAAATCGTATACAAGAAAATGTCATTGCATTTGTACAAATGTATTCTAATATTACTTAATCATACATCTATAAATAACCTTGTATATAACGCGGAATCAGTAACAAGAAGTCGGAAGCAAGCCACTTGTACTGACTTATGAATATTATTTGGCAGAACTTCAAGTGCCACGAACGATGCGTCAGATATCTTGACCTGCCGCAACATGAATTGGTGATACATACTGTTGATGTTATTACTGCGGATTATGAACTTAATGGTATATAAATAAATTGTTTATCGATGCGAAAATAAGAGGAAAGTTTGAACAGATGATTATTTATATGAAAATAACTTCAATAAAGTGTAGCAATTTCTCATATTATATTGAAATGTAGCAACAGATTGCATACATTCGCAAATCGTTTATATCGTATTGTATCTACCAATAGTCGATACCGTTATATACATACTGGCGGTTCCGAGAGGTTGGAAACTTGTAGCATAAAGCATAAAACCTGGGTTTATTGGTTCACATAACACAAAAATATTTTTCTTCAAAAAAGAATAGCATATCTTCCAATAGATCAAAGTGGTCCTATGAAACGGTTTGTAATTTATTTTTCAATATCCTTCAACAACTAAAAAACACCAGTAACCGCAACAAACGCATACCGGTCGACGCTCCACTGTTGCGTTTATTGTTAAAAAAACATTCAATTACCATACTCTGTGTGCCGTTTCAATTTGAAGGCACTCTAGCCCTTTGACGGACTTGGCGTATGAGCATCCTGAGGGAAGAATACCGGTAATATTGTTTTTTGTTCCTGATAAATATGATATTTTAAAGGAATAACATTTGGACTTTATTTCCACTTTTGAACTCTAAACCTATGAAAGAAAGGTTTACATTATGAGTCTGCATCTTGCTTGTACTTCGTAGTTGTGTTGATTGTGTGAGCGTTCTACAATAGGTATGAAAATAGTTGTAAATTATATAGATGAATGAGTGATTATTGGATTAGTTGGTGTTTTGAACAATAACGATCTTTATTGGGTTAATATTGTTTTTGGAGATTTGGGAATAATTGTTTTTGTACAATGTATATTTGAGCATAAATGAAAAAACCAACTCTTTATAATGTATATTAAGGCTAACAGCACAATCATTTAAACGTTAAGGTTATGTTACCATCAGGTAATCCGACAGGTCAGTGACAACCGCTCTCATACATAAAAAATATTCAAGTATATTGATGTGCATTTGGAATTTACGTAAGAATCGTTAACTTTTCATATAATAGAGCTTGTGCAAACAACCAGAAACTTAACTTAAAGGTTGAACGAACTAAAAAGTAAAGTTTTTTACAAGAGTCGTTTCTCCGTGAAGCCCTTTTGGAAGAGCATGACTGACGAGAAAGCTTAAGTTTTAGATAAGGTAAGAAACCGACACCTTTCCAGAAAAAATACTACGAGACTAGAGAACGTCTTACGTTTCGCTTTATCTAAGCTAAGATAAAAAACCATCCGGAGCACACAACATAAGGACAGATAGAATATCCCGCGGTTCTTTTTGTGTTACGGGCGACATCTGGCGTTTCTATTGTTTTAATAACCTACTGCTTTAGAATTATAATCAACTTTTTGTGTTAGTTGATTGAAGACTATTTTTTGATAAACTCATTATTGCGTTTGAATTAAGTGTATATTTGGTAATAGATTTAGGGAATGTGTTGTTGACTTTTCGTAAAAATTGTACATTCGTTGATGCATCTGACGTCTCTATGTTAAATATAAACATTTTGCTTTAAAGCCAGTTACATGATTAAATTTAACGCTTTATTATCGAAGTAGCATCTACGTCTAGGTATAAGGCTACCAACGCAATCTTAAACTAATTTTTATAGTCCAGAGTAACCTCTTTAATTAGTATGAAATATTGACGATTTAGTTGAGATTTCCTTCAGACTTGCATAACGAATACTGACTTGTACCAACAGTTTCTAAAACCGGGCTACCAAAAAACAGTCGCGCCCAACCCTCACCTATCAGGGCCATTCCGCTCAATTAGCCGCGTTGGGTTTGTCTGCGCCGCAGATGCGTCGCTTTGATTAAACTTTGATTGCACGCCACTCAACCGCCCCGTATTGGTGTCAAATAGACGGTGAATGATTGACGCGAATTTTCAAATCCTCGGGACGGATTCGGACCTATCATTTTAGGTAGTAACCGTTGGGTTGATGAGCTCTGAGTCCTGTAATTGAATAAATGGAATGAGAATTAGATGCGTGAATGGTCTGAATTTGAATGGTGATAGAAACGATTAGGAGAATTAATAATACTTTTTTTAACAAAAAAATAAAAACGCCTTCCTTTGTTTCTCAAATAGAAGTTTAAACTATACGATTTAATCTTCTCGTTTTTTACTCATGTCTTGATATAAAAATAGATTAGTTCATAATAAATAAAATACTTTTAAAAGGATTTTAAACGCGGTTTATTAAAAGTACTCGCGTTAAATTAAACACAAGATTATACTAGAATAGTTCATTTTAATATATTAGAAGGAAACTTATTTTTTTAATATTGTTATCTCTAGGTTGCAGACTCAGGACAGCAAAGCACAAAAAAAATAGTTTGAAGTATAAATTAAATTCGCAGAACAAGAAATCCTAACGGTTAATATATATGAGGTTATATTATTATCTAACATTACTTCACATTGTAACGTAAAGTTACACAAAGAATAAAAGAAATGTCTACATAATTTATGAGGCAATCTGCGTAACACCAGCGTTTCGTAACCCTCCCAAAGTCTTTGCGAAGTTCGAAAACGACACGGCAACTAAATTTCTCAAGATCCCATAATCGCCAACACTGGGGTGAAAACTTCGCAAAACCTTACGACATCGGCGTATACAATAAAAATCAGTCCCGATTTAAAACCATTATGAAGTAGCATAATTCCCTCCTTGAGTTTTGAGAACACAAATGTCACAACAAAACTTCCATTTACTCGATATTATAACAAAATGTTTGTTTAATTAAAAACAACGATGTAATATATGATAATAACACTATAAAACAGTCATAATAAAAATTAACGTCTCGGAAATAAAACATCGTTAAATATCGGCGCCGTTTCTACCTATACATTAATTAAATCGTTCGAGTGACACCAAAACGACCAATAAAAATAGCTTTAAAGTTAAAACCAAAAATAAGGAAGCGTACGTCTCCATTCCATGTTAAAACATCAACGTGATTCTCTGCATTTTATTTAAATTTCATCACTTATGAATATTTATTAAAACAAATAATCGTTAATAATGTAAATATGACAGCTCGAGCATGTTCACGTATTAACGTGAATTAAATTCAGCAGTTTTATTGTTTCCGTCCGATGTTGTGACAGATGGTAGCTGGCTATTGACAAGTCCGTGGCTCTCGACAAATTTATTTTGCAGTCATTCATGTCTTGGTATAAAGAAAAATGAGTCTTATTATGAGTAATTATGAGGGAGGTCGGTAAATTTTTGGTTGCGCCGTCGTGCGCCGCAGCTATTTTTATTTTTACGGGTTCAGTTCCCTTTATCCCTCGTTCCCTGCGGCCCTTTAGCTCGCGCCACGTGATGCTCCTCACGTAGGCTTATATTCAAATGAATTCTTACAAATATACCTTTATGATTAGATCTTCCTACATAGATAAAAGAAAACACAGATTATAATTTGATTACTCATGCTTTTTTAATGGCATAACTTTATATGTAATATTCTAGATTCTAGAAGTAGTTTTAGAATGCTAGTTTCATGTTCTAGGAAAATATTTTTATAACTGATATTGTTAGTCTGCTGTAAAAAATTATGGCCTATATATAATACTAGCGACCCGCCCCGGCTTCGCACGGGTTTAATGGATGATATTATACATAAAAACCTTCCTCATGAGTTACTCTATCTATTAAAAAAAACCGCATCAAAATCCGTTGCGTAGCTTTAAAGATTTGAGCGTTCATAGGGACATACAACATGACACATGACAGAAAAAGCTACTTTGTTTTATACTATGTAGTGATATATTATATTAATATGTTTTTACTTTACTTATATTCAATCAACTCTATAATTGCGCAAACAACTTCAAACCAAACTTGATAAACACTAATGTTTATAAGCAACACTTATTTATTCATGACACTGAAATATTTGATTTTCAAAAAGGTACTCTACCGCGTAGTTTATTGAAATTAGATGAATGCATTTCCATACATTCGAATACAAGGACCAGGGGACACAAATAACTTTTAATATGCGCTCACACTTGGATAACAACTATCAGGTAACTTTTAGTGACCTTGTGTCATCCATACCTTCTTATCTTCCTAATATTATAAACAAGCGACCCAGCCCGGTTTCCCTCGGGTGCAATGCTGTTACTAAATATACTACAGTAAAACTGTGAACGCGGAAAAAATTAGTACATTATTTTGATAAATCTCGTAGGTCTGTGTTTGAAATGTAAGCGGAAAAAATTGATAATTAACGAAATCACATTAGAATCCTCAAAAATAACAGTATTCCTCCACTATTTAATGGATGTTATGATACATATAAACCTTCCTCTTGAATCACTCTATCTATTAAGAAAACGCACCAAAATTTTAAAGATTTAAACATACAAAAGGACATAGGGACAGAGAAAACGACTTTGTTTTATATTATGTAGTGATAGTTATATGAAATACTGTTCGCGGCTTCGCTGTGTAAAATGCTGTCTATATAGATCAATAGTCCTACCCTGTCACTTGATCAGGCTTTCAAATTCGGCCAGTACTTGCGACGTTATCGACAAACATCCAAACATTAACTATTATAAAAGAAGTTGAAGTAGAAGAGTAGGTGGAAACTATGAGAGAGTACTTTGAAAATTTTGTGACACCTAAAGAACTAAGTAAATACAAATAAATTTTTGAAATTTATATTAATTTATATAAATTTCATATAAACCTTTCATATTATTCCCCAAGCACATAAATTCCAAAAAAAGTTCGCTACCGTATCCATAATCCGCCGTTAGTATCATAGTATAGATAACTACGTCTAGGTACAAAACAATACAATTGGCGGTACAAAGCTAGTACCATCGCTAACTGTTACACGTGCCAGCTTTTTGTGAAGCACTGAATAATTCAAGACATCTCGCGCGGTTCAACGTTCAAATTCGCCCTGACAACTTACAGCGCCGGTGTTTCAATTCCACGACGCCGAATTGTATTCAGTCATGGTGTAATGCGAATAGTATCAAGTGGAATGTGAATTAATAAAGTTTCGGATGCATAGTTTGTTTAAGGATCTTCAAGGTAATTACACACCTTGAAGACTGTAATTTTGATTTCGTAGTAGTATTTTCTTCTATATATTTAAATAACTAGCTCCGTCCCGTAGGATTTTCGGGATAGAAACATGAAATTCATTATTGAGTCACAAATCACAACAGTCGGCTGATGTCTCGTTTGAGTTCGAATGCTTTAAAATCCTTCTTTTCCTAAGGAATAATATAAACCTCCATACAAGGATCTAAATACGCATCACGTTTCGCCATATAAACTTTGTTTTTATATGTGTTTGTATGTGTTGTTGTCTTATCGTAAGTAAAATGTAAGAGCTAACAATAATAACTTGGCTGTCTCCGCCCGCTTACTGAGCTTATGAAATTTGCATATTTGTGTGTATAACATATTAAGTTGCGTCCCCTAGACAAATTAAATGTTACGATGAAAGCTGATATAATCCAAGACTTAATCTATCTTTATCTAAAATTGTATTCACATCTCAGTAGAGAATACTGAGTAAAATTGAATAACGTCTTTTTTTAAAACTAAAAAAACTAAGTGACCCTCATCTAAAATAAAACCATGAATGTGAACTTATACAAAACTCCCCCTTTATTTCAAATTAAAATGCCAATCAATGTACATTTTAACCGTAAAATAAACATCTCTAAACCATCTCAATTAAAATTCGTCCCCCGTATTAAAAATATTGATTCACCGCGTAACAAAATAAAGAAGTCTCCCTCCGTATGACGTGATAGATGGAAACTTGAAGAGTGCCAGCTCCACGTATTATGTCAGCTATAATTGGCCGGAGTGCACACAATTTCAATCAGCCAATCAATTACAAGGATTCTCCCCATGAGCTTTCTGGAACAGTTGCCCTTTCGAAAACATTAGAATAATACGTCATAAAAATGTGGGTAGTTTCAAATGTTACAGGCATTGATTTACCTCCTAACAATATAAAGAAGTTTCCCTCCGGTCGTGTGGCGTGATATATGGAAACTTGAAGAGTACCAGCATCACGTATTATGTTAGCTTTATTAATTGGCCGAGTTTACACTATTTCAATTAGCCAATCAGTTACAAAGATTCTCCCTCTGAGCTTTCTGCAACTATAACCCTTCAATTGAAAGCATTAACTTAATACATCAATTTAGGTAAAACTGCTTATAAATAAGAAAATATACACGTTTTTGTCCTTGAACATGAGGAAACTTAAATTCGCGCGTATTAAATATAATATTTACAAAAAATTAATTGATAAATTTTAGCTGCTAGCAGATCTTATCTCCAATGTTAATTTTAGATTTTCAGACATATAACATGTGACGTCTTATTTTATATTCCTTTTGTATTTAATAGATATTTAGTATAAATATGCGAAAAGCCTTTAAAACAATATTGTAACTATTAAAAACCGACATCAGATCTTATCTTGCAATATAGAATTTAGATTTTTCGACTAGAATTACAACTTGTAATACATACGTGATGAAATATTAATGACAACATTGTTTTTTTAATTCAGCTCATATTCATAAATATATTTACTAAAACTTCGTTGGTATGTTTTTACGACACTGTTTTAGAATCAGACTTTACATGGTATCTCTAATTTTATAATAGTTGAGACGAGTGTAAATAATGATGTAAAATTATCACGATATTATGAAAACATTGTGTAACTATGACTCACTTTCTGATAATATTTTTGTTTGTTTTACTGCCTATAGTGTTACATTACTTTTGTCACGTAAAGCGTTCCTACAAAGATCTATATAGAGCAGTTTATACAAAGTACAATCAATTATATACTCAGTTATACAATGCCTGGTATGAAATATTGCTTAATGGATGATAGAGATAATTGCTATTTATCTTCAAACACGACTAAAAGTCAATAATTTATTTACGCAATCAATAATTTATTCGTAATGGCAAATAGGAGCGTTAGATTTACTTTGAATGTCCAATTGTTCGTTACAGTTCTCGTTTTCTTAAGTTGCTAAATATATAGTGGAATCGGTATAATCTTGTGTTTGTTTTAACGCGAGTACTTTCCATATTAAATAAAATACTTTTTAAAGGATTTTAAACGCGATTGAAACGTCAAGATAAATAAATAAAAATGTATAATAAACCGAAAAAAAATAATAGTTGTATTACAAAAGATCAAAGGAGTACAAAGACGTTTGCGTTAGAAGAAGAAGCGTCCGAAAGGCGACGTGCAATATAAAAAGTTTAGATTGGATATTTCGTATAACGCAGATACCATCTTATCCTCGTATTAATAAACGAATTAAAATGGATTTGAAACGTCGGGTTAAATAATAATAATAAATAATAAACCGCGTTTAAAATCCTTTAAAAATAATTTTATTTAAAGCTCAGCCTATTCTTTTAGACTTTTTTTATTTAGAGTAAAATTAGATTATAACCCGTCGCAGCGCACGCATATATGTAGTCGTAACTCGTAATGTCGGTAAACGGCAATGGACAATTATTTCGGCAGCCGCCGGTCACACGCGCGGCCGTGCGTGCTCGCTATTATTACCGGACAAGACGCGTGGCAAAGGTGGACGAGGCATGGGCGGTAGCGGATTGAAAATGTATGCCCCTGCACCACGGTACAAGAAATGAATAAAAATTCCACGGGTGCCGGACGTTTGACATCTTATAATTCACTGTGCCTGTGTGAAAGATTGTATTTTTAATATACAAATTGTAAATCGACTGACCAATTTGGAGAGAATCGATTGTTTGAAAACTATTTTTAACGGATGTAATCCACACATTTTTCTAGAAATCAATTTATATCTATGACTCATCTATAAACATAAAACAGACGGGTTTGTAACAACACTTATAACTCGAGATCTGCTGGACCAATTGGGCAGAAAACACGTATGGAGATAGCTTGAGAATGACATAGGTTTAAATTCCGGAAATCCCACGGAAACGGGCGAATCCCGGGCACAGCTAGTAATATATAAATTCTAATTATCGCTTATATCAGTATTATCCCCGCTACATCTCGTTACTTGCGCCGTTGGGGGTCGATAAGGCCATGTGTGCAGCCTCCGCGGGAGAGCGCCCCCCTCGCTGACTATTTTCATTTATCACTCGCACGAGACGGGTTTTGTTCGCGGTAGCAATTAAATATTAAGACGTAAACAGATATTGGAATTGTTATTTATAAGCGCATACAAATGAAGTTATTATTTTGCAGCTGATCTGTAAAAAGCTACGCTAGCATGAAGTGTTGTGTTTACGCGGTGCTATACTTGTTTTTCATGTTTTTCATGCTTATGCATAATTAATTTATTCTACTAGTAAATTCTTATTAATTGTTTCGATTATGGTAATTTAATTTATTCCGTTCAGAATTGTTTAGTTAAAACACTACTGTTAAATGAAGGCAAAGGTTAATGAGTAAAACATTGAAATTTTACATGTTAAGCTTAAAAACTGTTTTTATAATATCAAACATTTCACAAAGTCGTACTAAAGATAAATCACAAAAACGCAAAACTTCAGTGTAACAAAAGAAGCAATAATATTGTTTAACGTCGTTAAGGTGTATTAAAATCAGGAATATAAAGCACTTATTACAATTCCAAACTGGTTCTCCTGCGCGCCGTGCGTGGGAATTAATTCGCGAATTTATGCAAGCGAATATTAATTCAATTACATTTTTGACGATCCGCCCGAGAATATCTTTGATCCGAATCGACTCGGTAATCTCGTATTGTGGATAATATTGATAACTGCCTTTTAATACCATTTTAATTCGTTTATTAATACGAGGATAAGATTGTATCTGCGTTATTCGCTAGGTGCAAAGCGGGTGGAGGGGAACCGTGAATCGACCGCAGAGCTCACCGTGACACAAAAAGCAACCTACAGCGGACCATTTGTCACTTTTTACCTTTATTACCGATACGCGCGTGCTTTTAATAATAAATAAACATGTTTATAAAACCATAAAAACATGGTTATAAAATCATAAAACATGCTTATAAAAGCATGTTTATTTATATTTAAAAGTTCGCGTTTATAATAAAATAAACTAGCTTTCCGCCTGAGGCTTAGGCCGCGTGGAATACAAAATACTGTACTTGGTGGTATGACAATTTATACGATTTAGGAACGTTTTTCTGTAAATATATCTTGTCAACACTTAATTTTTGAAAAAAACCCCATTAATAAACTTCTACTTTTATTTAAAAAGAACTATCCAATAATTGCGATTTAATAACTGTTTTTTTAAGTCCAAATTATATCCTTAATGAAATATATCAAATGTGTCACTGTTCATGTTTATATAATTCCAATAATTCTATTTTAAATATTAATATACTCTCAGAATGAAAGAGACTTGTATGTTTTCACGCATTTAACGCGTATTTGCTTATAAACGCAAATAATAACTTCTGCATGTTGGTTAGTCTTTATTGTGATTGGCCACCATGACGGTAATCTACTCTGGAAATCAAGAGAAGGCAAAATTTTTATTAGAAAGCATTATGCAAACAATATTTAAAAATATTCAATTTAATCTACCTACGCGCATTGATATTTTTATTGGATCGCTTTGAAACATCATATCTTTTTTGTTTGTAAACAGATTTGAATGAAATAAACACTAGAACGTCTGCGGGGCGTGTCGTAATTTATTATTGAAAACCGCATTTAAATCAGCTAAAGTTTTATTTACTTATTTTCTGTGAAGTCCGCCATGAGAAAGCCCATCTATACTATTAAACTTTATTGATTGTGGCATGTATGTATGTAAAAAAAAGATAAATATTACTATTGATGGTATAGATATAGGTAGAGAACTAATAAAGTACGATGTACCATTAGAAATAATTGTTTGTTTATTATTTTTCGTAATGACGGTCCGCTGACATTGTAACCGCTAGTTGGCGTTATCGTCGCGCACCTTGCCAATACGAAATTCCAATCTTGATTTTTTATATTGCAAGCCGCCTTTCGGACGCTTCTTCTTCTAACGCAAACGTCTTTGTACTCTTTTGGTCTTTTGTAATACAGTTTCTGTGTTAAATAATAAATAAAATACATTGAAGATTACCCCAATTCGCAGTGTCAAATAACAATAAACAGTTTATTGATCGAGAGAGCAAGTAAATCTAATAAGTTTTTTGTTGGACGCGAAACGAATGAGGTAAACGTGTTTGAAATAGACAGGGGATTAACTATCCCCTCGCGTTAGGGGATCGGGTGGGGCTGTGTGCGTGCTGAGAACGCGCTGCGGCGGATAGAGGATCGCTTTCATACATTATTGACGATCGCCTGCGTCGTGATGCTGCCCTGGTAGATTTGTATCAGCGCGTACTGTTTGACTCGGTAATGCGATGTTATTAAAAAAAACGTGATGTGTTTAAATTAATTTTTTTTTTTTCAAATAATCAAGGTAAATAAATTCACAACTTTTAAAAAGTCAATAATAATATACATTGCTATTAATGTTCGTTTTATTTGGGCTATAATGTTGCTTGTGTTTTTTTATTAATTCGGGGTTAAAAAACACATACAAATAAATTGGAAACTTATTTTTTAAACTGAATAAAAGACGTACTTATAGTAGAAGAAGAATCATAAGATTGTAATTAGAACGGTGATTATCCTACTTACATTAAAATATGAAGAAACATTTAACAGAATGATATAATTCATGTTACTGACTCGTAAATTAACTCTAATAACCAGCATAATTAAATATGATTTAATACTCAGTCCGTTTTGGCTTATGATTAGTCTAAATTCGAGGAATTTAAATTTCGAATCTTTCACGAAAAGTCGAGTAAAGTAAAGCATTTCTGAAGGTATGGTTGGTAGAACAGTGTCAATAAACATGGTCTCAGGTACCAGGTGGTAGTGGAACACCGACGGAGCGGCAACGCCGCGCGCTTGTTTACAATAGAAATACACCAGAGCTCCCGGCTAACACAAACTTAACGAAAATATCCTTTTACCCAACGCATTGTGTATTAAAACTTTTCATCTCTTTTATATTACATCTATTAATGTTTTCTTATCATATTCATGATTATGAGCACGGTTTTCGATTTTGAACACGAGTTGTTATAACCAGTTAGATTGGCGAATTTAGTGTTCATAAAACGTAATTATTATAGAAGTAACCTGGCTATGAGATCAGTGATTTCTTGTTTGTACCTCGTTCACTTGTATGGCTTATGGAGTATACAAAGTAGGTCTCGCCGTAAAACTAAATACTATTTAATGAGGGTTAGGATTTATGTGATCCGTTTTAATGGATAAATTGATTATCCAGTTAATTGGTTTATATTTTAAAGGATATCTTTGAGTATGATTTTCTTAGACAGATTCATTATTTATCTAGGTCCATTAATATTATGTAATTTATGATGTTCACATTGAATTTATTTCAAATTAATAATAACTAATGAAGAATAAATTAAACCTGAAACTTGAAACAAATTGTTTTGTTTAGTATAAGCCCTTAAAGGTATGGTTTAAAAGAAAGATATAATGCTGTCATATGCGTAACGTTATAGGAAAAACTGTTAATATATGCTAAACTAGCTAACAAGGGAACAAGAATGCGTTGTATTTGAGATCTCGTATAGATACACGTAGCGGGCCGCTTCCGCGCCTCGTCCTCCCACACTGCCGACTCTTTAGCACGTTCGCAGCTACAAATATACAGACTTATATAATATTTGTCTCTCAAATATTTATATAACAATTTGTATGGACGTGAGTTGGACGGAATTTTCAGTTTGAAGTATTTTTTTGAGGCGGGTAGTTGATAATTTTTGTGAATTTGTAACGTTTGAGCTTAGTTCCAATTTGTAGATATGATTTGATGAATAAAGGTGATTTTTAAGTGAATTTTATTAAAAATATCGTCCCAGAATGTGTTGTATTTGAGATCGTGTACGAATACATATAGCGGACCGCTTTCGTAGACATCCATCCACTGTCGACTGTTAAGCACGTTCGCAGCTACAAACCAACAAATACAAAACACCAATGTGGTCAAACTTGTATGTTAAAATGTTTGTATAAGGGTGTCATATTTCGTATTGGAGGGAATTTCGTTTTTGCAGATTTTGTGTGATGCGGGTAGTTGTCATTTTATCTTAAAATTTGAAAATTATGTGATGATTGTTCAATGAGCTCACAGAGTAAATTTTATCTCCTAATAAAGTTATTTCAGCGCTTTACAATAAATTCATTTCAAAATCAGAGTTTCCCGCATACATATGGTGGGATTTCTTCCGTACTGGTCCTCCCACGCTGCCAGCTCTTTAGCACGTTTGCAGCGACAAACCTACAATATACTAGTATGGTCAACTTACTAAATGGTTTTATGCTGTATGGACTTTGAATTCGAGGAATTTGTAGTTGACATGTTTTACAGAAAATATTTTTGATTGTTCAATGAAATGTTTTAATTCAAATGAGGTTTTTAAATCTCGTACATTTGTTATTTTGAAAAAGTGTGAACTGTAAAATCTCGTTGTTTAATCCAAATATGACTACGCAGTATTTTAAACACGTGTAGTGCTCTTATAAAAACATAACTACATAAGTACTTACATACCTATTTACACATGTTCATACGCGACCGCAAAATTTAGCGTATCTTATGTAACAGTATTAAATTCGCACAATTTCCGCCTAACTACACCTGATACCACGTTATCTATTATCAGTTAACACACGCCGGTATTTCGCGACTATTATCAAATCGACGGATATCCCCAAATTACCAATAAAATTGTATCGTTTCATACACATATAATTATTTATCGTAACACTCGAGCACAAAATCTTACTCCGCTGGCGCAGCGACCCAAAGTGAGTCGTAACCTCCGATATAAGAGAACGCCATCGGTCCCGGTCTTGTGCCATCTCCCGCAAGTCAGCAACTTGGAGTTCGCGCAGGTCTGCCTCCACGGCGACCCTCCAGCGATACCGCGGTTGCCCGACGGTCTGCGCCCACTCGGGGTTCCAGGATAGGCTCTCTTTTCGCTACGATCGCCCCCCATTCTCTCCAGGTGGCATTCGTATTCGCACAAGATCTTACGCAACAGTATTAAATTCGCAATTTCCGCGTAGCTACACCTGATACCGCGTTATCAGTTAACACCGCCGGTATCTCCTCGCGAAACCATTATCTTACCGGTGGATTTCACCTAGTTCCCCTATATCGTATCGCATAGCAGATTTTTTACGGGTTTTTTATGGCTTTCAATATTTTACTTTTATTGTTTTTAGGTATTTTATTTCTCAATATTTTATTTTTATATTTGAAACCTGGTGATCTAAAGTACAGGTATTTAATTGCCTAATTTAAACACCAATTAGTCTAGATAGGGAGTCAAAATGTTATTTTGTATATATTTTTTACTGAGAAAAATATATCACCATTTTTAAGCATTTCATATAGAGAATCTTAGTAAGGCTTGTAGTATTTAGATAATAATAAACAAACCTAATTAGATTCCAATAAATGGAAATGCCAACAAGATAGATACGTTTCCAATTAAGCAAAGCTATACAAACAAAGAGATATTAACCATAAAATATTATTTAAGCCAATCAAAGGAAAAGTAATATTGTTTGTTGGTGTATCAATAAAAACTCATGATCAATTTACATTACTAAGATATAAACATCGTTAATTAAGTCCCACGGGCTTAATCAAGCATTGTTTTAACACATGAAGCAGCAGTGAGAGTTGCGATTTATTTCTTTGTTTGTAAAAAGTGATCTTATGGTACAAATAAACTACGCACTATACACCTTACACTCAATGATTTTTTGTCCGTATAAACATCAATGAATTCTCTATGAAAATAATTAACGCCGCTTCAGTAATGAGTCACAGAATGTGACTACAAAATATATAGGTACAAAAGTCAAACTTGTACATGTATTTTTATGATACAAAGGTGTGTGTCAAAATGTATGATGTGTGATGTTGTTCCGATGTAGTTACCTGTTACTGTTCAAGTGCGTTTTATAAGGTGTTTGACTTTAAACTATCTATTTGGTGGGGTGACATGTCGGACTTTCTGTCCAAGTTTCAAAACCACTGTTAAAAAAATTTTACATTTTATTTGTTCAAAAAATTAATTACGACCCTTTGTTATTTACATCAGTCAAAAAGCTATGAAGCGAACACAACACGTTGCTTTATAACCGGACATAGGGACTTAAAATAATTTGTGATGTTTATAAATGCAATATATTGACATGAAGTGTTTTGTCCACAGGTACGTCCGTGGGAATGACTGGGCTGGGTAGGGTTACTGCTGACTCGTTGGAGTTTGTGTTGGCAATACTTTTATAGTACGTATGAGGCTTTATAGTATTATGTTAATAATGGTAAAGTAATAATATGTTGTAGATGCTACACGTATATCTCATTTATTTTGTAAGAAATTAATTAGAGATAAAGCCAAAGTAAATTGGTATAAATTAACTTCATAGCATGTCGATATACTCCCAATTTTTAGACTCATATCGTGATTGTTGAAGATACAAAAATTATCATTTAACTATCGGTATTTAATATCAGAGGCAAGTCCTCATGAATCAGCGTACATATTTTTTAATTAGTTGGGATGATAATGCTAAATTACTGCTAATTTTTTACCAAGAAGTACGTAATAATAAAGATACATCTTTACCTATTTACAATTTAACAAGATTTCGCAACGATAAGAAATCGGTTAAGAATATATATATTTGAGAAAAAACAACGGCGCAGCTAATATGAAGGTACATATTTTTTACTTTAATTCAAGCACAAGCTAATAATAAAACAAGACTGAAGTGTCAAGTTTCAACCTAAATGTATATAAATATCGCCCATAAAGCGAGAATAGATCAAAGGTGTACTAAACGTGCCTCCAGCCTTCGCTTATTAAGGGCGGCGATCGTTTGAACCGGCAACATGTACACATGTATGCGTATGTAGTGATATGCACGCTTGTATGCATGCGTATGTATAAGTGAGTGTAACGGTACTATTAGATTAAAGTTGTATATTTTACTAACGTTTTGTATGCCACGTTGCGAAGAATTGTTATAAGATAAGCCTAATGTAGAGAAAACATAGTCATAACAACCAAATAATAGCATTTTACGTTAAACCCCACATTATTTCCCTGTAACTGCAGATATACGGTTACCATACGCCTTGGTATCATTTAACCTACCAGATTATCACCCACTCAAATTTACTAAACGCGATGGAAGTTTCACTCAAGCTATTGATACTTTAAAATGTACGACAAGATAGCAATCGAAGCTTTCAAGCTCAGGGCGCAATAAAACAGCTGTTATAGCTCCATTAAATCTATTATCTATCTTATTTACTGCCGTGTTTGCTAAACCTTCACCTCAACCATTAAAAAACGAGACAGAAAAACTTAAACACAAAGCGAACCCTACTAGGATATCCAATTATAAAATACATATTTAAAGTGTGCAAACGGCGTGGGCCCTCGTAATTCAATTCAGCGTTTCGAGTTACTTGTTGACAAATCCATTATTCTGACGTGGAGTGGGTACGGGTACCGAACTCGATCGAATTGATAATTCAAGGATAGGAATGCTTGCAGTCTAATGCCCCATTAGTTATCTTCGATTCGATAGACGGTGCGGTGATGTTGATTCAAAATTGGAGGTTTGAATACCAAGCCGACGTAAATTTAAGTCTTAGATAGTAAGGAGTAAGGTACTGATAAGTAAAATAGTTTACAGTTTTCATTATTTGTTTGAATACAATAATTGAGCTAAGAGTCAAATTTGAATGGCAATTGAATAGCCTAATCTTTAACGATTTTTTTAATGTTACGCAAGACAGTATTGATACGTCCTATGTCATGTGGCCTATGTACATCTGCCTGCACCATGGATGATCTGATGGAGGTTAATGACGCTGCAATTAAGCTAATTTTTGTACGCATGTCGTGTGATGTCGTCGACTCGAAAAGAAAAAGAAGAAGTATAGATAGATACATTGCATGGTTTAAAAGTGGGTATATGTGAAACTTCCATATTCTTCCCACAGAATAAATAGGACGAGATCTAATAATATAATTTAATTTAAAATAAAACAATCTAACCGCAAACTTATTTAATCTCATTAAAGCTGGCAAGTCTAAAATACTGCGCAGACGGATAATTAAATTAGAATATTAAAATGAAACTTTGCGTCAACGTCTATTATAAGTTTGAAAGTTTCGAAGGGAATACGGCGAAGGCAATAAAAGTAGATAAGAGAAGGGCAAACTATAAAGTTTTATTGCTAGAAACTACGGGCCAGGTCGTTGGGCAGGTAACTGATAACTCCGCGAGTAAACATTCAATTGATATGGAATCTATTTCGGACTATTTCAGCCAATTTAGTGTTGATTTAACCAGGTTCGAGCGCTTACTTGAATTCGAATCAAATTTATACTGATATGCTTGCCAGAATAACCATACGTTTGTGTTGTGGTACAAATAGATTTATTCATTTACTTATCATAAGATAGGCTAGTAAATATTTCATTTGCACATGCAAATAGAAAGCTAATTTTTCACTATACATTATGCTAATTGCAGACTGCTGCTGTTAAATAATCGAATAATATAGACATGTGGACAGTACAAGACAGCATTCATTGACAATATCTCATTAAATTATTGATTTTGTTGTCAGGCTGTTTTCTGAACAAGCAGCGACGTTAACGTTTACGATCAAGTTTCAGTTTGTAGATAAAAATTACGATCCTTTATTTCGTGTTACTTTCACGGCACTTATACCCAAAGGCACAGTTCAAACGACACCATTCTTCAAAGGAGAGTATGAAGGTGAAGGGATCATTACGTGGAGACATCCCTGTATTTGAGTACATCGATGCCGCATAGCGGTTTGCAGAATATAAATAGGGCACTAGAGGAGAGAACATTTCCGCTGCTGTTCTAGGGTTGTCATATTAAGGAAATTTAAAATAGAAATGTATTATATATGTATTATTACGTAAAATTTTAAAGATTTTTTGCTAATGTGGACTAAACAGATAGCTGAATCTAGAACTGTTAAATCACGCTCTCACTTAATGAATACAGTTAACCAATCTTTAGTTTTTTTCATTGTTTAGTTCTCTTTTTTGTAATAAACAAACTGAATGTTGAGGGGTGAATATTTTTTGTATGATTACTAAAGAGAACCGAACTACCGAAATATCCATAAAATAAATGTGGTATTGACATAAAGATCAAAGCTTCATTGTGTACTATGCAATGTGCTTATTTAAAGAATAATTATTTTAAAAAGTGTCGATGGCAGCCCTGCACGAAACCCGCAGCTTTGTCGGCGCTCTGTTATCTCATACCGACAAACGTAATACATAGTTAGTAATTGCACTCGATGCGTTTTGCTGTTTTTTGTCTCGCTTTAATGCGCTGTCTTTGTTGCTCCTTAGGGGTGCGACTGAAGTTACCGTTTAGTTTTTTCATCTACTTCCTTGAAACAAGTTTTGGGTAATTTAGACATTATTTTAAAGACAATTTAAGAGAAAGCTTCATGGCATAAAGAAACCAGAGAGTATATAGCAAATATTACTGTGAAACGTACAGATAAAAAACGTAAGAATAATTGTATGGACCTTGTTATATGTGTATTTATGATGCTGATATTAAGATTTGCATAGATGTTTTGAAACATCTGAGTAATTATACTATAAATCTTACAAAATACAAATACACAGATAGTGTACAGTTAAGTTTAAGTATTAGCAACACGTCCCTAATTGACGTTTAGCTGAGATTGAGGATATTTATTGGATTTTCTTATCTGTGTGTTTCGCGTATCTACCGCTGGTATTGTGGATGCAATATGCGTGCGCAATTTGTAAATGTTACATACATTGGTTGTTTATTAAAATTTGTAGTTAATTTATGCATATAGTCATTAAAACTTTATTCAAGTTAAAAATTAGAAAATGTTCTCTCTAGTGTTAAAGATTATTGGACTTCTGGTCATGTTTAAAATTTAGGATATAATTCTTATTAAAGCGGGAGGTTTGTAAGATTTTGATACTCATGTTGGAATCATACTTCATGTATCACTTATTGATATCCTAAAGGTATAGGATATTTTATGATCTCATGTTGTCGCCAAGTTTAATCATCATTCATTGTAAGATAAGCGAAGGGCCCGATGTCTTGCCATCTAATTGACGCGAGATTTGATCTAGCCACAATGTATAGTTGTGTACTGTTGATAACATCTGAAGTATGGGTATTCTTTAGCTGATGGTATATTAATCTTGAGGTGTTTATATGCAATTTAAGGATGTTGATAAAGTGATAGAAATGATTGAGAAGATTCTAGGATCGTTTAAACCTTGAAGATTTATTATTGACTGCCGCTACTTTAAAACTAATTTGCTGTTGAATTTACTTATTACTTGATAATTGATACGAATTCATAAAGATGTGTCCCGGCTCTCATCCATAATCTTTTTAGTTTTATATAAATTCTGTACCTATATGGTACGTAATTTATCGAAAAGCTTTCAATTCGGAAGCAAAAAACCATTTTAACAAACTTAAGGCTTTCAAAATAATTTTTCATACAACTGATCTCGCAATAGACGCCTTATCACACGGCCGGAGCCTTCCAGAATCGAGTGCACAAAGACAAAACAAAACGAATATTTAAATCTTAATGTCCCCTGACGCCTCAAATCCGTTTATCCGGCCGAGAGCCGCGCGATTCTCGCCCTATCGCCCTTCTCCTTTATGCCGCCTCCAAGATTTATGAGTTCAACCTTAGCCCGATCCAGTCTAACTCGTTGCTAATTAATTTAAACCTGTATATAAATGTAACACTATAGGACAAGGCTTTTCGATACATTCACTGTAGGTATATTGGTTTTTGCTCTGGTTGGTGCTACCACTTTTTATGTTGTTTTGTCTATTGCCTGAATTGCATGAAACACGATCGATAGATGTCCTATTATGTGACCTTGACTAAATAATAAAAGTTTTCATCTTATGTAGTGGTTTTATGGCGTATATTTTTATACTTTTGTTAAGTAGCACAATCTCCTGAACAAATTACTTTATTATTGACAAGACTTGATTTATTTGACAAGATATACATAAAGTATATTTTATGATAGAATCGATTAAAATAAAGTAGCATTACAGCTATGATGATATTATTGGAGATTTCGATCCCCTCAAAATAAGTAAGATAATGCTTGCCCATAGTCCGGTAATGCAGTCGCTAAAATGTTAGTTATTCCCGAATTGGGGTCACGGGATGACGCCCAGCGGCGGTGCGTGGGCACTGTACCCTCACTACACCAATACACTTCGCTTTTTATGTAAATATTTGCTGTCTAGGTGTCCACAAAAGTATGCTTGTTGATCAGGCTTTAAACGCTTCTTTTTTATACCTATTTATTTAAGCTAGTCTTTGGGTTGGCAGCTTAATTTTGAACATAATTTACAATCAAGTTTACACATGTTTAATTGTTTGAATGGATTTATCAAGGTTGCAATTCATTTGTTTTATACCGGTAACAACTTATTTAGAGTAACTTAAACGAGAATTTGTTGTGTAATAAATTGAGGAATAAAAGTATCGAATGTTATTATTGTACCAACAGAAAGTGTCCCATATTCTTTCATTATTATATACAAGCGCGCCGGCTACCTCTATAAAACCTGAACATATTCGGGAGTCGAATTCCACACTCCGCCGGGAAATAAGAACATTTTGTTTCGTATTTTCATTAGTCTTTGTTCACTTCTTTGAAGAACGCGTTCTTTGTGTCTAGTGCGTAGTTATTTTCCATTGTTTCAGTTGAATAAAAATAGTAGTCCAAGAACGCTTTTTAAACTACGTAGGTAGGTGCTTTCTGGCGGCCTTGTGCCAAAAACTTGTGATTTTCGTTTTGCCAGTATTAAATGCAGTGTCAGCACTTGTAACTCTTGAATGTTACTGAAACGGAAATGTTTGCTTTGCATTTACCTACATATAACATCTTATAATTACAAAAAATATGTTATCACTGGTAGATAGATTCAAAATTCATAAAAAAATTATCATTAATATACGTAATGTTAAATTTATAAAGACCTACGGCTACATCAGCTTAAAGAAAAAAGCTAAATCGAAAGCATTAAAACGAAAGCGCTTAAAGCGCTCACCGCTCGGAGCGCTAGACGAGCCAGCGATTGATTGGTAAATTGTCGCTATCGCACGGCCACTGTTCTTTTTGTTACGTGTGTGGGTCATTTGTCACGATCCCATCGACAAGTTACGATTTAGACGTCTTGTGACGCTCCCTAAGTTCTTTTTAGAGATAAATCCGTATAGGATTATAAACTTGGTAGTTCTGGGTGGCTGTGTGCCAATCACGCGACATCTATCGAACGGCTTTTGATGAAATTTTCTATACATGTAGGCTATTCCCATTAGCTAGATTAGGTGATATAATTTTAGGTATAATCCCAATTTAACGGAAGATTCCTCTTGAATATAATAATAATATAAATATGTTTGTCTGAATGTTTGGATGTTTGTTACGTAAACAGAGGACTAAAGGAAGTTACATGAAACTTTACATAAATATAATTTATAGCCAGGATTAACCTATATGACAAAGTCATGGGTGTAAACTGGCATAATCTATACTAATGGGTTTATAATCGATAAACTTTGGAAACTGTTCCCGCTATTAGTTACGTTAATTAGGAGTAAAATAAGCTATAATTTATTGCGATAAGAGTTGATATTCAGGCGAGCGTGGGTGCAGCTAGCGATAAATTGACGAATTTAATGTGATGGTTTAAATACGCTTCTTTTTTTAATCTTTATTAATTGAAAAAGGATTTCGTATGCAGTAATCAACTTTGTTATCCATATTTTAAATAATTCCCGCGAATTTGTTTCGCTTGTTACTTGTTAATTGTTAAGGTCGAGAAACTTTGGTAATGTTTTATAGCGAATCTTTATTGTTTTTTATTCCTTGTATCAAGTAGGTACTTTGAATTTTCTCATAAGAACATATATAGAATTATGAGAAAATTCAAACATTTTTTGAGTTTATATTATTAGTCGATACTAAATAATATAAAACTAAAAATGTTTGTTTGTTTGAACACACTTATCTCATGTATTGGTCTCATTTGAAAAAATATTTTTGTGTTAGATAGACGATTAATCGAGAAAGTAGTCGCTCAGGGAGCGGAGCCGCGTGGAACACCTAGTTAAATATATTTGGTGCGTGTTCAGTACGGATGTTCGTGGCCCTTTCCGTCACACGTGAAACTTGACGAGGTGTTGCTAATCGCGAGTGAATATTGTAATGTTTAGCGCGGAGAGTTTAATGCCAGCGCCGTGATGGTGTAATTAACGATCGACGGCGTGGCCGAAACGTTCAAATGTGTAACTTTTATATACTAGCATATGAGGCGATGCTCCCTTCAGAACAGTATGTGAAAATTTTTATCTAAGACGGTACTTTCCAAAATTTCGCGTTCTTTTATGTTTTTTTTTTCAAGGATAATGTCGTAATATTAATAAATTTTTCAAAGATTATTATGGTTATAGAACGATTAAGTCTAGATTTAGTGCACTATGGAGTAAAATTACATTTTAAATTAACAGTTTTTCAACGTGAAGGCAAAAAATAAAATTCAATTATTTTCTGGATTTGTCAAACGGAATACATAATGTTTAAGTGCACTATAGAGTTCAATTACGAAAAAATTAAAAATAGCTAACGTATATATTTTATTAAAATATAAGATTTGTATAATATGGTGATTTATTTCCACTTAGTTCGTGTAGTAGTTTTTTACAAATTATTTATAAATCACGAATATTTTCCAACTAAATCATGAATGAAAATAATAGTGTCGAAGTTATATATCGACAGATTGACCATTGTAGTTTACGTAACTTAGACCCTAGTTCATTAAATTAAAAAACACGTAATTTTGGAATGCGGCCTCTTAAGACAATACACTTTATGATATCAGCTATTTGAAAATTCTAAAATAGGACATTATTATAAGGTTTACATTAGCATATAATTGAATTCACTCTTTTGAACGATAAGTAGAAGTAGCTTTTTCACCTTAGGCTACAAATTCAATCATAACTTCTAAAGAATCAATCCATTTAACACAATCCACCCCTTCAGAAATTCCCTCTGTACGAGTTCAAGTCGGCTTGAACTCGTAAAAAATTCAAACGCCCGTATGGAGCGCAAAGTAAGCCACTGACGCTGTCAATGTTATAAGAAACGGTATTATAATCGCGTCCCTCCTAAAGGGATAAGAAATATTCAAATATTCGTTTGTGGGTCAAAGCGGGAAGGCGTCGCTAACTGGAGTCTGGGCTAGTGCCGCCGCCGCGACACCCCGGCTTCAAATTGAGAGATGTTACGGAAGCAAACGCCGCAGGTGATTTTCCACCCCTCGATCTCTGCGAACTGGCTAGCTACATCAAAGTGCAGAATTTTATTATTACATTACGTGTACATGACGGCAAAGCTTCTACTTAGAGATTTAATCTACCGGCGCGGAGCTTGCTCGATGAAATGCTAAAAAACCTGTAAATTGGCGAGTGCCTTTATCTAGAAGTGCCGTTGTAATTTTTTTTAATATTCATTAAAATGAAAAGGTAGCCAGTAGGTTGTTTTAAAAGCAAATAAAAGAAGCATACAAAAGTATAGACATAGTTGTTTTCGGTGTAAATTATCATCTAAATTTCCCTTTAACAATGTAAATCAATATTAAAATAATGCTCATACCCAAAAAGTATGTGAAGTGTCTTTATTAAACTTAAACGTAACTCGTTCGTGTCCAATCTGTTACAGACTACAGTGGAAACAACGATAATTGTTCAGTTAAAAGTTAATTAATGTCATAAACCGGCGGTCATTGCCGCCGTAATGCATTTCGCACTTGGGCCACGGTAATAACCACAGATCAGGTCGAGATAACCTTCCCTCACCTTTGAAAAATAATTAATCAACGTTCCGGACCAGTACACAATGCAGGTAAAGATTCTGATTTATTGACTTGCGCTGCAAATTGATAGAAACTTCGTGTAATTAATAGTTTACCAAGATTGCCCTCATTAAGCACAATTTTTGTCATTCTTTATCATACATTCAATTGTTTTGATATTGTTTGCATCCATATTATATTCAATGCAGTATGTTTATATAAAAAGATAAGACAATTCTTGGTCAATGAGTATGAATGATTACATATTGTTTGTTTTCCACTACAAACCTTGATAGAGCAAAGTGCAAAAGTGTGATAATGCAAAAGTAAATAAGTAGGCGATAAAGTAAATAAAACGATAAATCTAACACTAACCGACAGAAACTTGTAGTAAACGAAACGTGGCGCAGTGCATACAATATTGTGTCAGAGGAGGCATCGTCCAAAAGGGCAAGTAAGGACACCGCGGGCGACGCTCTCGCGCCCCGTATCATCGTGCCGGCCGATAGCACCGTCTAACAGCGCGAAACTGTGCCACCAGTCCATTGCCTGCTTTACTTACACAGCATACAACTAACACATAAATGTAACAAGCAATGCATAAACCACATTATATTTGTTTCGACTATCAAGTTCGTAAAACCCGACTGGTTGATAGATATGTATACGATCGGTATCTGATTGTAAACGAAAGTGATTTTCATCTATAATTCTTAAGACATTTTGACAGAAACAGGTCTCTTGTATTTCTAAGTCATTAAACCTGATTCTATTTATTTAGTCCAAATTTAATGAAATGGATAAAAAATTGAAATATTGTGTGTACAGGACTTTACTATAACATAGCAATAGGTATCAGTCAATAAGAATTTATTGCCCAGGCCTGAAAGATTACTGCACCTTATTTTTACAACTCATGCAAATAAAGAAGTATCTCGGACACAAATAAAACAAGAGATTTTCCATCCAGATTTCGTAATGTATGAGCTTACAATCGACAAGCCATACATTGCGATTCGAGTAACACGTGTAAACAAAATAAACGACGGGCTATCTGGCGCAGCAGACGTACATAGAAACACACTCAGGATCCGCGCGGTCCGAGTATGATAAATGAAACGGCTAACCCCGCTCGTCCGTCTCCGCTCCACGCGAGGGGGTGGCTCGAAATATGACATTAATGGAAATAAGTGACAGCGCAAAAACCTCAAGGGGGATTGATTAATCAAACACGAGTGAGCATTTGAAATCTGTGGTTTTGCGAAATAAGCTGCTTATTGCTCCGGCTTATAAAGTTAGCAGAATTCGCGACGGAGGTAAACAACCTTTGACTGACTGTTGACTTAGATTGCACAATGTTTAACAAACTCAATTAAGGATGTATTGGCAGTATTAAAATCGAATATTAATGTTATGGAAATTTGTCTAATTTTGCGTAGACCGGTTATTATTCATTATCATGTGTTACCTTGAGTTAGTTGATCCTTGCTTGTAAGATGTTGTCTTGTATGAAAGTTATAGAAACTCAACTGGCCATATATCATCTTGAACATACTCGTATATAATTATCACTATAAATAACTATCTCATATTTAACTTTATCGCCGAAACCTTTATAGGTATTATCATTTGAGAATATAAGACGTTTTTATTGTAAGCCAACGAGTAAAACGGAATTTTAAATAATTTTTGTAGCGAGGTTGTTGACAGTTTTAACAAAGGAATTAAATAATTAATTTTGCATAATGAGTTTCGAGACAAAGCAACTAAAAAGAATGATAACGTTTTCGGTCCCCGAGTGCGGTGAATCCGCTTGAACCGACGAGCTAAGGTTCACACTTTGTTGTGGACAAATTTAATTATACGCAATGTTAACTCTGTATTCCATAATCCAAAGGATACCGGAGACAGAGTAGCCACAAAGCGTCGCTGAGAATACGCAAACAGGTGTCGAGTCCGAGGTTATATTTGCATATAAATAGAGTTCCTGCTTAACTGTAACAGGCTATCGTCTCTTTCCCTCGTGTGACCGTCGAGCTAGAGAAGCGAGCAGCCGCGACACTCGGCACGCACTGTTCCAGGAGCGTCTATTTGTGAACGGTGATGTAACGTGGACGATGGAACTCTATTGTTTTATATCTACCGAATTGAACGCTCTTATCGCCGCAAGTGGCCCTGTCTATAAAGTCGATCGTATCGCTACTGTTTTTAATTAACGCGAATTCTATTAGCCTAGGACAACTTATTTAGTATTTATTCGTAGAATTGTTATCGATTCATTTACATAGTGAATGGGTGAAACGTGTATTTTCATTTATTTTGTTTCGATATCACAATGCTTCAGGTTATTATATTGCTGGTCGGTCGGCGATCGATCCGGTTCCGAGTCTCTTCCGTTAGCTGTTTTTATCGTTCGTCTATTACATCATAAGAATGCTGGCTCCGTGCGTGACCCGTCTGCGTAGGCGCAGGTGACATGCGAACTGTAACTTTGACAGCTAACAACGTATCGTCTACGTAACTAGTTCTCATTCCCGAGACCCCTGTTATTTGTTGTTCTCGTTTTTTATACAAACGTTTTCTATTTGTTCCGTCGTTGGGGCCGTTTTTTGCTGGGCCGCGTTCGTCCTCGAAGGTTCAGAGCGTTTTTACTGGAAGCCGGGGCGGGGGTNGCGGGGGGTCGGCCGCGGCTCCCCGCGCGCGGGTCGTCCTTGGCCCGAGCGTTCACCTTGGCGCGCTGCGCTGCCGCACCACAGGTAACAAAGTTCCGCGAACTACGTGATTTCTATGGCTGTCCGAAAGTGGATCCCGGTCTCCGTATCTCAACCTACTCGGCCGGCGCTAATGTTACCGAGAACTTTGTAATGAAACACTATAAACTACCCTCAGACCTCCGTAGCGCGCGCTCCTTCCTTCACAAGATACCTAACGTCGGAAACATTAGATCAGAACACGATACTTTATTCACGGTAGCTAATCGACGTGGTGGTCTTAAATATTATGTGCGTATTTCTGTACTCTTGTTCTACTTACGATATTTGAATTTACAACCTCCCCGCGGCGATTTTATTACTTTCGTCATTCTAGAACATAATAAAATGAATGTTTCATTGTAGCTTTCGATTGTAGTAAAAATAGGCGACACAATGCAATGCGTTGGTATTTCTTGGTAGTAATCATTAGTTACTTTGACTTTAAGAAGTTTTAATATGTCGTTTCAATTTTGTATAACTAGGGAAGCTGCTAACCAAATAAAGTTTATTATAGTATATATACTGGAACATAAGAATCTTCGAAACTAGTTGACAATTTAACAATGTTTCTATTACATGGATTTTTAACAGATTTAGTTTCCGAGAACGAGATAAGGAACGTAATTTTAAGTTGTTTTCAAGGAAATAAGATAAATGCTTAGATAAACTCCTCGAATGCGGGGGGTCGACTGTGAAAGTTTTTGTATGAGGGTACATTATGGCGTTATCTCGGATTAACAGTCGCATATTATGACTAAGTGCGAGTAAATGCTCCAATGCTTCAAGACGAGCTGGTATTTCTTATCCAATTCTATTTTTACAGCGTTTTTACGGCCGCAACGTTGATTTACAGCTTCAACTTTACATTTGTGGCTTACAACAGAATATTTCACTCGGGTTATAGGCATTTTAGTGCCTTCAGTACCAGCCGATGCCTGGCTTGGTTCGTTCAACTACCCTATTCTTATATCAGTCACGTTTGTCATAAAAGTGCACCAGTTTTATACTTATCGCCTGCGGTTTATGCACCTTCAAACGCCACGTGAGGTGGTTGGTGACTACTGACTAGGACTCCGAGCTGGTGGGAGCACGACCGTAATCTTATCGCGTTTGAGGCCGGACATAGGAAGGGCATTAATTTGAACGGTCGTCGTGAAGCGGCCGAAACCGGTCGGCCGTCCGTAAATAATGGATTAGAGGTGCGAGGGGAGAGGTGGGGGGTGTGGCACGCACCGGCTGCGCGCGCGGGCCGCGGGGGGCGCGGCGCGGGGTCGGCGCGGCGCGGGGGGCCTGCGCCTCCTGTCAGCTGTTGCGCGCCCGGGACTACGGCGCACTGCCGCCAATGCATCGGCGTTCATAGAGCACGCCGCCCGTGTGCCCGTGCGCCCGCGTCCGTGACAGTGCTGTGCAGTGCGACCGTGTCCTAGTGTGGAGTGATCGATCGTGTGTGTGATGGCGAGGATGTGCAGTGATCACCCCGTACGGAGCTGACCGCCGCCGCTGGGAGATGCCAAGTGATGCTACACCATCGACCGAGGTGATTATCCGGCCTAAAACACCATGCATGAACCTGAACGGCCGCCCCGTGACGATCGTTGTCCGATACCCCGCCGTTCGATCGCGATGGGTAAGCAACGCCGGCACAATATTTGGCGCTTTTTTTCGTTTGTAGCGCAAAGGGCGAAGAGTTTTTGTCACGTCTTTACAATTATTGTCGCCCTATGCTCGAGGGACGTATGGAATATTTTTTATGCAGTCGGTTTTTGAACAGTCTTCGGGAACTGCATTGTAATAAAATTTAGGGTCGTGTAGCTATATCGTATTACGTATAAGAACAGTTAGGTGTGTGGGATAAAAATCCAAATCTTTAAATTTAAACGTTATGCGTCCTAATCGTTTTCTTACATCGAATTTTGTCGTAAACACAATTACAATAATAATATGCGTCAGTCATTGATTTCAAGTATAATGTATGGGATGTATTTGTATGGGAAATAACCTCGGATTTCCTTGAAACACGTATTATTTCAGTAAAATTATTGCTCAAACCGGCATTGTGTCAATTTAAACAATAGTATACATCCTTAAAGTTTACAACTGTTGTAATGATATTTTAAAATTTAAATTCAGTGCTACTCTTTAATTCTAAGCATTTTGTGCATCAAATAATCTCTTATTTATGATATAACAACCACTTTGAAAATAGTCCTCTCTCTCCGCATTCGTTAGCTATTCAAAACGTTTGTGTAAACATCATTGTATTAAATTTACGGCCAATCCATAAACATGATCATTACAAAATCGATACAAGTCGAATCGAAAACAGCAATTTGTTTACAGCCAATGCAGAAGTAAAGATGGAATTGGCAGGTGCAGGGAGCACCTTGTTCTCGACCTTCCGGTTTTCTTCACAGAATAATTTATCTATGCCTTATCGCTATTCATCTATGACTAAAAAGGCATGAGAAGTACGCGGCAGGCTCTGGTCAGGGTTGTCAGACGTCAATTAGAATTTAACCGCTGGCCGACTTGCTGGCACCCGTAATTGCTAGGAATTAAAATTTCTGTTTCTTGTGTCGTAAACTAGTTTCATGTTAGATTAGAAGTTAGACGTTTCGATATATACTTCGTATGGGTTATTTGACTTATTCTTTAAGTTGCACATATGGAAGACAACTTTTAGTCAAATTATTCAATAGCACACTTTGCAAGACTATTAATTGTAACTCAATAAATCAGTTTAAAATAACTGAAATATAACCTTCCAAAAACAATATTTTCTACCCTAGCTACTAGTGTCAATTCTTTGCATATAATTAATACTCATCGTTTCTTTGACTAAATGTTAAACTTATATCATCTATTTATTGTTGATCTCAACCGACACACATTTTCGCGACCTCCGTCGAGTATAGAAGCAGGAAATCATTGTAATTCCTCGCGTATCTGAGGGACACTGGTCACATCCTTGCGGATATTATAACTCTGCATCATCGTTGCCTTCGATAGCTTCCCAGTAGCGATTATTATTAGATGCCATTGTTTCTTTGTTAGTATCGTATTCGTTTCTAGTAGCCGCACTTAAAAACTAGTCATTATCTTTTACTCAGTGCTTCTTTTGAGCCACTTTTCAAATTATTATTGCCTGGATGTTAATCACCTTTAGGACCGATTTCGTGGAAAGGCAAAAGGAAACAAAAGATAAGCGCATTAGACAAAGTTTAAACATTTGGTTTTCTTCAAAGCTTTCATTATCTTTACAACATAACAGTTTGTCTTTTTGTGTTTTGAAATCATTATCGCCGGGAAAATGAGATTTTAGCTTGACGCGCTTTAATGTTATTGTTTGTGATTGAATTCAATGATAGTGAACAAAAATGTGTTGAAGATTATGAACAACATACGTTCATTAACAAGTTAACGTATTATTTTTAGAATTTTACGTATTCAATTTGGAAAATAATTCGCTAATATTTTAACATACAACTTTTAGCAGGATTTATTTATACTTAAAACTGACTTATCAAAATTTAAATCTTCTCTTAAAAACGGTTGTTTGTAAAATATCTCTCGAAGCATTTAATTTCGACGCACATTTCGTGCAGACAGGATCTGTGATGTTTACGCGTACAGGAAATATTAGCACACCGATGTTATCGCTGTTACGTATTCGGCGGCGTCAACGAACGGCGCGCTCCTATTCCGCCTCAATGTCATCTCGTTTCGTCTGTGCAGCATTAGCTTAATGATTCATCGATCATTTAATGATACGAGAATCCGCTAATGAATTATTTATAAGTATTGTCTTGTGAACGTTTTAGTCGCACGCTGTTTCGGTAGATTTAACGGTGTGTAACGGGTTGGTTAGTTTTTCTGTTTGATAGTGGTGGAATTTTCTTATTCTCATGGAGTTCGTGTTAAGGTATTTGCATGTTAAATTAACATTCTTAGTATTATTACGTGTTATGAAGGGCTTGAGTTCAAGTGTGGAAAGTTCGTTTCTTTTAATTCAGTTTATAGTATTACAGAAAGAACAAAATCTTTGAAATCATCATCAAAAAATATTCGTGTTCAAATTAAAATGCATTTAAAGAAGCATACTTTATTCTGTTATAGTTCTCTATAACGAGTAATAAAAGTAATAATTCCCGGAATGTATTAAATAACCCCACATTGATGTGCATGATGCCGACTACCGAGTTTCTGTTTAATTTTTTCCATACGTTTTTGTAAGCATCTCACACGCAACAAAAGGTTTTTTGTGCGTTTTTTTAACAATATAATCTTCAGCGTGTTATTTTTTTTACTTTTTGTGTCGCGACCGGTTTTTCCACGGATTTGATGGTTTATCTTTGGAAATGCATTTTGTTTGTTGCATTTTGTTTAATTTTTTTTGCAATGTCACATGTCGATAGTAATTTTTTTCCCTTTTTATTCTTCCGGTTTGCCCTTATAAGAATTCTTTAAATTTAGTTTGCATTTATTTATGTGGTTTCATTAATGCTGACAAATTGATCGATTTGTCAGGATTAATTTATAATTCTCGATAAAGTGATGTGGTCATACGTAGTGAATCAGACACTTCGCTGAAGATACCTTCCTGGTATTGGAAGCCTTTGTAAATGGATTGCACTCGATGTAGGTAAGACTTGTCTGATATCTAACAAGTATCAGATAGTCTTTTCATAAAACGTGTTTAAATTGCGTTAAAAGGAAATTTTATTTAAGTATCGAATATTATCGAAACGTTAAATAGTTTTGTTAAAAATCCTCTGAACGCACAGACCTTTTACTCGGCACTACTCAGAAGTATTCTTAAAATACTCGTATTTACTTCGTAGTAAGTAAATATACTAAATCAATAATCATTCATAGCATACTTATGCATGAGTATCAAGGATTAAAGACACGAAAAAATTTGGTTATCCTAAAAGGGGCTAGTGGATGTTACTCGTCACATCGAAACATCAGATTTATCTCTGCCGCTTCAATGTGCGTGAAAGTGACAGCGACAGCATGAGACACATCACACTAGCTTCTAAGATTATCGTTAGTACAGTACATAGTCATAAGCACTAATTTTTATAACAAAGTACGTACCGCAAAGCATTCTAGAACTATCAGAAACGAAGAGAATAGGTTGGTTTTATTTGGATGAAATTTTGTATAGAGATTGTTTGATGGAAACCGAGGAAGGACATTGACATAGCTTTTATCCTACGGCAACGTGTATATCTCCATATACAAAGGAGAAACCGCGGAGCTCAGTAAGAGATTTTAATCTATTTTATAATATTTACGCTTATAAGTGTTCCTTTATAACCTAAAAGAGAAATAAAGAGTTGAAGGCTGTATTGGGTCCAATGGTTTCCTTGAATGATTTGTTAAACTTAATTTAAAATAACTTAATATTTGCACGCTTGTCCAGTTTGGAACACGCCACCCGCAGACTGTTGTAATAAGGGGTCCGAATACGTCAAGCCACCGCGCTTCAGACGCATGTCAAATTTGATGTTGAAAAAGACTAACTAATAAAAATATATTTTATTGTGCGCTAAAATAAAACAATATAGCTTCGTTAATATGTATACCGTGCAAGAAGCTTATTTAGTAATAGTTTACAGTAATAACAAGGTTAACCGAATTTTCTTTGACACAATTTGGGTGTATGCTCTTTCAGTCAAACATAATTTAGGGCCGTTTTCAATATTCTATCTATCCCTTGTTTTACTTACTAAATTCAGACAAATCTATCTATTTGCACTTGCTTTGATTTCAATATCCTAACGACGGATACATTTGCTATGATTTTGTGTATCTATTGTCATATAAATTTGACATAATAATCTATCCATAATTGTTGATACATTATTGAAATTGGCCGTTAGCCAATCAATTGATAATCAAGCCGATCTGTCAATAAACCACACCCTTGAAATAAATTGAGAACTTTCTACGTTGTCCGGTGTGAATAGTTTCGTTTTAAATCTTACGGTACTACAAAAAATAGTTGAAAACAATGCGTCCCACGTCAGCGCATTGGAATCATTCATTTATTACCGAGACGTATAGTAAACGGCACTACGATTACATCATCTGTGTCAATGACTCGGGTCACTAGGACTATTGTTCGTTACTCTTCCAAATTCCAAACAATTTCGGTACGCCAATTTGTTTGCAGCAAACAATTAACGCAGTATTAATAAACTATGGCTTAAGTTATTAAATACTGAAATATTATTATAACTATGCTAAATGATTTAATATTTGATGTCGGATTATGTATATAAGAAGACATCATAATTCATGGTGTATAATTCTGGAATGTACAATTTTAATCTTATTATTGTGATTATAGTTTTTCCTATATATTTTACGACTTTATAGTAAACTAGCTGATCCGCGCGGCTCCCGTAGCATAATGTTTTATAATAGCCTATAAAATATAGTCTATGTTACTCGTAGATAATGTGGCTTTCGATGGGTTAAAGAATTTTGGAATCCGTCCAGTAGTTTTTGAACGTATTCTTCACAACCAAAACAAAGTTTTTCTCTTTATGACAGGTATTAGTGTAGATAAAATTGTTGGTACTTTTTATAATTGGATACATATATATTGCGAGATGTAATATACAACAGAATACACAACAAAAAGAGCATTTTGCAGAAAGTGCGATGACAGATCGATAATTTAATCGTAGGTTTATAATTGAGAGTGGACAGGAATCCGGGGCGTGCTCGACAAATTGTCAATTAACCGGTTGTCATGTTTGCCGCACTTATTGATTTATGCTTAACGTCTTAATGTTAACTTCGCGCAGTATAAGTATACTGTATAGTATAAGTAAGTACTAACTCTTACTCACTCCTTTGGCGCCAAAGTGACCCAAGTGACCCAAAGTGAGTCTTGGCCTCCGACACAAGAGCACAGTATACTAATAATATTTTTTTGCACTTAATAAGATAAAATGTGGTGGAAGAATCTCTCCTCGAATAAGCATAACTAAACCTTTAATAGCTTGAAAGTATCAAACCATAATCGACCTTTAACATAATTTTCATATTCTTGGAACGTATGATATTTGTAACGGATACTACTAAAAGCATATAAAAGGTGGATGTTAATACGTCACTTTACTTACATCGATATGAGGGTACATAAAAAGCTCGTAAACATGAGAGTAGTGTAATGTAGATGCGCCAATAAATGACGATTCGTTTATAAGTGAGAGCCATCGTACTGAAGCGAGCAAAAGCAACTCTCGATATTTAAAGGGAAATTCTATTCATATTTTCTTTGTATACGATAACAAATTTTAAATAAAGTGAGTAAACCTCGTTTCACTACAGGTATAAACCCAATAAAGTGACTTTTATTGGATATAATAATAAATGAAAAGATTTTGCTGTTCTATAAGGTTTCAACTCGGATTGAAAACATCAATTGTTATTGTCTTTATTAGTTCAAAAATGACTTTTCGGACATTGATATGAACAATATTTTATCCAAAAAGGAAATAAAAAGTAAAATATTCGAGATAGGAACAGCTGTAATTGATTAAATCGTGAATGCTCGTACATCAACCGTTTCGCAGTAGTGGCCGAACGGAAGCCCGGCATTATGCAATGAGGCGAGTCTTTTGTTTCTTGCGTAAACACCGCTGGCTCCAGCCATCCCGTGCGCTCCGCTGTTTGGACACCGAGTGATGTATGCTGATTTGTATTTATTGAACGTGCGGTTTATTGGTACCGGGAGTTTCTTTCATGTTCGCGATTGTTTGGTTCCAGACCTTGTTTGATTTCGATTTAACTCCAAATAGTTTTAAAATAATTCTTAAAGTTAAGGAATACTTAAATAGTTCAACAGTCATTTTAAATTTTAATTGTAATTAAAAATATGTATCACGGCTATAATGTAATATACATTTATCAGAAAGTTGGTCAATGTAACTTTACTTGTAAAGTATAATAATTCGAAATTATGAATTCGGTCATCAGTCAATGTAAGTGTAATTATACTTCAGCCATATTCAATGGCGAATAAATGTAAACAAACCTATTTAGGGTCATCACAATTCAATTTATATATATTTTTTACAACTCATCTATCTGCCCACTTTACTGCACGTTTTTTATTAAGGATTATAATGTTTTTTCTCTCCTGTCATATATCACTAGAAAAACTCAAAACCCTTTAATATTTTTGTAATAAAATGAAAAATAAAAATCAAGTTTAATTATTTCAACTAGACAGCCCTATAAACATAAAAACTGCAGGTTTTCTAAACATTTTCATGTTTTCTGGCTAATTATCCAAATTAAGAAGTGAGGGATTTTCTTTGCTGGTGCATACGCTGAAATAGTTCTGAAATCAGTCGGGTAATAATTGCAGTATAATCCGGGGTCCGATTGGAAGTTTTTTGTTCCGTTCCGCCTTTAATCGCGAATTATATATATATTTTTTTTAAATTTACGTTCCCATAGTTTTTAAAGTAATTAACTAATTATACAATAGTTAATTTATCACATTCTTAAAAAGGGACAAAATATAAATAACCTATAAATAAATATACGAAATAACATCAGATAACAATATTATGTTTAATAGTCTTTACATTCCTTATATAATGAGACTAACTTGAAAAATAAAAAAAATATTTTCGAAATCTATAAATTGATGAACTTCAGTTAATACTATATACTCGAATATTAATTAATATATTCGATATTAATAGATTCTAAGAACCAGTAGATTATTCAATTGGTTTATTCAAATTTTTACTGCAAAATTATATCCATAAATGTTTAATATGGTTTTATGACTGAAAAAAATAAAATAAAAAGGTTGTTAATATATGCTTGTCAATAGTTGCTAGGCAACGCTTTGTTATTAAACATTCGTCATCCAATTTGGCTAGAGTATAGGTCAGACACTAAATTGGGATTCCAGAATTATTCTTAGCAATCAATGTAATAATTTAACAATATTGGACCAAAATGTTTAAGAAAGCCAAACGCTGCCGTGTCACCAGAGGAAAGGTTAACCATTTGAGTTAGTTTTTTTTATTGTAATTGATAGCTCAAGCTACTTAAAATAAATTAAAAAAGTGAGTTATATTGGCCATATTTTTATTTGAAACAATGAAAATAAAACTTATCTTCTCACGCGAACACGAGTGAAACCGCGGGGTTAATTCATATCTGCTATAACAAATCATAAAGTGTTGAAATCCATTAGTAGACCGAAAATCAGCGCTTATTCTAGAAAACAAGTGGAATAACATAAAATGTAGTTATAAGGAAAACGCTATAATTGCATGTTAAATTAGCCATGAAGTCGTTAATTATTATCGTAACTTAGTTTACTGTTGTACTTCATAATTAATTAAGAAAAAAATATTGCCCGCATTCTATATTTAAATTAACTTCAATTGTTTGTAGGTATTATAAAGTAGTCCTTTTACGTCATAAACTCTATTATGTGAATTTTTTGTTTCAAAATTTTTATCTTGCTCTCGTATGCCTACGACTTATAAATCTACGTAAAAAAGCTATTTGTATTCCAAATCGGTCCAACCCTTCTGCGCAATTGCGACTAATTACATACATATTATATAAATCTTTCGACATATCAGACGAAAATACTCTTTAGTTTGTACTCTATATTTGAACTCAGAGAGTAAAAATATAGAAAGTGTCAAAGGTATACCTTCTGCATGCATTTCCTCGTATAAATAAATCTTAATTAGTTATGTATACTTCTTCGTTCCCTAAATCCTTAGATTGACCCTGAATAGAATTGATATCAAAGACTTTACAAACAATTAGTCTGTTATAAAATCCAAATAAAAAAGAAATCATCCACATATTCCCAGAATATACGTTAGAGATCATAACGAGAGCTTTTGCATGTCTCGAAAATGATTAGTTTAATGGAGATGGTATCGCATGGGGGTAATTTGATGGTCGCTGAACCTGCACCGCGCCCGCATCGGATGCCCACTGTGCATTGATTTGAGACGTACTTGCGGTCGGTGTATGGACAATTGGTGACGTTTTATAGTAGTGGAAGATGTAGCTTGAAGTAGTTGGATATGTATTGATACGGTTATGTAATGTTATTCAAAATTAAGATGATGCATTACAAGTTCTTATATGTAAAAATAGAGTGATCGTATAGCGCAGATTCAAAGTCATAACGAAATGTTAATAAGACCCACTTTTATTACTATAATACAAGATAAAGTAAACTAAAAAACACATCGAAAGAGAGGACATAAATTACATCATTTTCACATTTTGGAGTCTACTTCGATATAAACTTCGCGATGTTTCCGATTTGTAGTTTAAAAATACATGTCTTTTGTAATCCACTCTTATTATAATAAATAATTTTTATCTGCAATCCCGCAGTTACATGAGGAGTCGCGAGAGCAACCAAATATATCTCGATTCAATCTAGATCCTACTTTTGGATAATAAAGCTTTCTAATGGTGTGTAAAAATTTTAATTAAAAATTCAATATTTAATTTTATTATCTGTTCACAATTAACTGATAATAACCATGTAATGTATAAATTGTATCTATAGATAAATAATGTTGTCGTTAAGAACCGTTAATTGTTATATTAAACTACTGTCTGTCTATGATAATATGTTAGACTTTAATTGTAATTACTTAATGATTATAATAACTAAAGCTATCAGTTAACCCTTCAGCGTGACTAACGGCCGTTTTCAATATTCTATCTATCACTTGTTTTGCATACTAAAGTCAGACAAATATATCTATTTGCACTTACTTTGGTTTGAATATCCTATCGACGGATACCCTTTGCTATGACTTATGTCTATCTAACGTCATATAATCTGACATAACAATCTATCCATAATCTTCGGTACATTATTGGAAACGGCCGTTACTGTCTGTCAACGTTTTATGACTTTTCACGATAGATTATTTTGTTAAATCCCGTCTATGACAGGAGTGCCAGAATCAAAAGAAGAAGATTATTTTGTATGTAATTTAATGCAATGCATCTGTTGAAAATAATTTCAGTATTGGTTGTAGTTTATGTGATACGAAGAGCGTAAATGCGGGTGCACGGCGCGCCGACACTGATCGCTTACAGGATGTCATTCCACAGATGACACCATGACATTATCGACCGACTCGATGACATTATCTTATTATGTGCTATGGTTATGAGCGTTGGCTTAGGCTTCAACGTTTTATCGTATTCAATGTAGTTATAATAATATTTTATGACCAATGTGCTTTTAAGGCGCTTACTACTAATGTTGATTAAATGTTACATAAATTAAGCCTATTTATTGTGTTGTTCGATTGTGAGCGTTCTTATTTGAATGATGCTAGATGCACCTGTACTTCGTTTCAAATTATTTGAGTTGAAATATTAGTCACAGGAAAGAGAAATAGAACATTCGTAGAATAGAAAAATAGTTAGTTATAGTAAAACTTAATTGAATAAGAGACTTTTCCTTTGAAATTCTGTACGTACATTTGAGGACAACGTCTTAGAAATATGTTAGGCGTGGTAAACACGCGAGTTATGTAACGTACGGTTTCGCCTTGACATGAACGTCCACTTTCCGCTATCCTGTCAATGTGGAACAAATAGATTCAATAATATACTGTACACATATAAATGATTCATAAATTATTTATATGCAAATCATTGTATTATTACTATAATGAGTTTAGTTCTCTCAATCGCCTTCGATTAAGATGTTGTATTTTTCTTTGTTCTCTTTTTTTAACTTCTCTGATTGGCTTGATAGTTATAATGGTTGAAATCTTAGTTCAAGATTAGTTTCTTACTTAAATTAAATTGAAAAATCTATCATAATTTACAGTAGTTACTACACAGTTGATGTAATAATACTACAAATAAACGTAATAAGTGTAAAATATAACATAGATTGCTTATAGATATGTCTATGCCTTTATAAATACATGACATGACTTTGATACAGTTTTACGCAACAGTTGTAACTAGGCGCACCGGCTCGATACCTCGTAATCGCGTCAAGTATTTAACCTGAATACCGGCCGAACCATTTCACTTTTCACGGATTATTGGCATGCCTGCCGAAGACCTAGAAGATTGGTGCCTTTGTCTTGGTGATGTTATTGTGTCAGCAGAACCAGACGTCAATTTGTGTCAAGATGTTGGTCTTGTACCTAATCTGTAGGATTGGATACAAATAATGTCTAGAATGTATTGTTTTTACATTCTGTTTCAAGTTTAAAACTACTTAGGTATTTGGTAGTTTAAATCTTACATCTAATGTAATGTATCTCCGATAGATTGATGAATCTTTATTATCTATTATCAACGAAGATTATTGACTATTTCAAAAATGTATGGGCTATTAAAAGAAATAAGTAACAATAGAATAGATGGGTAAATTAGTGCAAATTTTCAACATTTTTACACTCGAGAAGTGATTGTCACGTAACGAATAATTTGAATTCTTGCCTACGGCCATTAAATCAATTGAAATTTTATCGTTGTTATATAATGTGAATGAAAATTGAAAAAACACATGGACTACACACCGGTATTAGTAATTTCATTGATTAATTATATTTTAATAGCAGATATTTCATGAACATTAAAGCGACATAACCATGTTTTAATTTAATTTAGTTTAAAATTGTAACTTTCTGTTTATGTTTATAAATAGCC